>JAAXLI020001321.1:40818-57969 GCA_014621495.2 Entosphenus tridentatus | reverse complement strand
GGGGGTGGTCATGGGAGGGACATGTGAAGTAGTCAGTCTGGGTCAGAGTTCAGATCATTGGGTGGGGGGGGGGTCATGGGAGGGTTTCAGTCCAGGAGGTTATACTTAGATGTCGAGGAGGTATTCGGGTCAAGGCGGTCGTCGTCGTCATCTTTCCTTTACCTGGATGCTAGCATTGTGGTCCGGGATCCCTGAAGACAAGGAAACGAGAACTGTGGTCATGACACGGAGGGAGGCAAGGAGAGAGCGGGGGAGGGGAGGGGGGGGCGCGAGCGTTAGTGAGAGACCCCCGCTCCCGTGCCAGCAGCCAGGAGGACAGGAGACGCGCCACGGCTATCGTCCACACACACACACACGCGCGTGTGTGCGCGTGCGTGCACGCTTGCACACAGGCACGGGGCTAGAGTGGGCCATGGTTCCAGGGAGAGGCTGAGGACCTTCCTACCTGGGCTCAGAGGTCGCAAACGGGTTTTGATACCTTACCCGTACCCGTCCGCATCAGGGTCGCAATCGGGTACCCGTACCCGTACCCTACCCGATACCCGGCTACCCGTACCCGGCCGGGTATCGGGTAGGGTACGGGTACTCGATTGCGACCTCTGGGATGAAGCCATGTTGCAGGCGCGGGTGGGTTGATTCTAGGAACTTGAATTGTGAGACGAGATAAGACGTTGGGAAATGAGTGACAAACGGTGACTCACCAGTGACTCACGGCCTACCCGTACCCGTACCAGCCCGCACCAGGGTCTCAAACGGGTACCCGTACCCGGCCGGGAATGGGTACGGTACGGGTATCGGATACCCGGTTGCGACCTCTGCCTGGGCTACTTGGACTGTCTGATTAGCGAAGCGAGGGGGGGGGGGGGGGGGGGGGGTCGTGTGGCACAAAGTAGGGCCGGCCCTGCGGCATTTTATATTATTTCGACGGCGTTTTTGCTGCTGTGAATTTCCACGCGATCATGACCCACTTCGTTGAGCTATCATTTGTGACCAGGTCACTTCTGAAAAATAAGCGAAGAGCTCAGTGGGCTCGGTAAGATAAAAAACATTTTTTGTTTTATCTGTATATTTTTATTAAGTGATTCGTTTAGCTTGCCTAAACTGTGGACTCCGATTGCGTTTTTGCATTGTTTGTCATTATAACGTTCTGTCAAAATGAGATTTACAGCCCATCGGATTCCTCCGGTATGAATAAATATTCTGATAAGCTGAGAGGGGCATTGTGGGAAATACCCACCATGCCACGAATTTAACTCAGGGGTGGTGGGGGGGATGATACCTATGGCCCATGGGCTGGATGTGGCCCAGAACTTAATTTAATAAGGGTCCAAGGCCATCTGAGGCCCTACCACTTCGAAATGGCCCACAAACGAGAGTTTTTCACCATTGCAGGCATCTTAACCGCACTAATCGGCTCTTAGACTTTGGAATATTTTCGAGCTGCCAAAAACTGATTTCGAATTTTAGCACAGTCACACCTCTCACTGCAAGGCTCCCCTTGCAGTGCCAGATGTAACCGAGGTGGCGTGTGAAAACGCTTGGCCCGCCAAGGTATTTTAAACCCCACTGGGCTTTCAAATACCTTCCAACTCGAGTCTCTGTGTGCGTGGACGATACCGAAGATGCGCCGTGCAATCATTCGACAGATGAGTTCACACACACTCGTCTCGACCACCACATTACTCTCGGCCACAGTTCCGACCGGGCCCGATCAAATGATTTATTTTAGCACTGAGAAGCGGGCGTCAGCCACTGGTTGCTCTCGGGTGTGCAAGTTGTGCTACTGCACCGGCGCCTACAGGCCTGGGGGGCGGGGGCGGTTGGGGACTTGGGCACCGGGTTATGGCAGAGGAGACAAATTTGACCCATTTTGTTCCTTGCACCAGGGCGGCCCGTGCCAAACATGGAGGGGGATTAGCCGAACGGTATCCGAATTTCATCGGGAGGGGTCACCGCATCCTCTTTCGTGACCAATCGTACAATGCATGCATTAGGCTTCAGCAAATATGGAAACGATTTGGCGGACGCACGTGTTACAATTGGGGGTGATCAGAACGGACCGAGGGAGAATTGGGGGTGGGTGGGTGATCAGAACGTTCTAGATTTGAAGCTTTCGTGACTGCAAGGATTCATATTCTTAAGTTTTTTCGGTAAAGTCACGTAGGTTAAAAATTTAAATTAATAAAAGTAAAATAAAAATAAAATAAAAATCACGACGTTTCGAAGGCAACACAAGCTTCCGTCTTCAGGTGGAACCGTCACAGCACGATAGCTGTATCACTTATTTTACTTTTATTAATTTAAATTTTTTTACCTACGTGAGACTTTACCGAAAAAACCTAACAATATGTGATCAGAACGGACCGAGGGAGAATTTGGGTGGTCGGGGCGAGTTGCGAAGGCATCTGCTGTTGCACAGAAAGTCTCTAAACCGCGAACCGAGCGGCGATTGGACAGAGAGAGACCGACAGACATCGCGCACGTTTTTTTTTACGACGGCGACACCGTCACACCTTGAATCGCCGCGAGCCCAAAGCGCAAAGCCCCGACTGCGAAGCAAAGCGAAATAAAAAACACACGTCTTCAAGTTAAAATCGGCCACGCATCCTTCACATAGGACCCCTCTAAAAGTCTGGACTCGCCGAGGCTTTCCAGGACAAATTCGTCACGTTGTTATTTTATTGGTGGAATTATTAATATCATTACTCTATTGGACGAAGAAGAGCAGCGGCTGTGCATTGGTCAAAGCGCTGTGTTATTGGGATCGAACATAAAAATTGATTTTTTTTGCACTTTCTGTACGCAGCATGGACGGGTTGTGCTTTTTATGGCGGATTTTATGTTTACGTATGTGATGTTCAGATTTGTGTGCAATTAATTTTAGGTGTGTCTTGTAATTTTATTGTTTGTTGCGTTTGAACCCAAATCAAGAGCCGAATGGCTCACAGGGTAAATCCTAATAAATTTCACTGAAAACTGAAACTGACCGGTGGAAAGTGATATCCGAGCAACAGTCTTGGGCTTTTGCCCGCATCAACAACCCACCCGCAATAACCAACGTGGTGAGCAATAGTCAAACAACCTCCTGGTGGGTGGGTGGGGGGGCATTTGGGGGGACGGGCAGGGGCGCTGCTCTGCCCCATCCATTACGAGCCTGTGCACGACACCCTGCGCCAGGTGTCGAACCCAGGCTCGGAGGTGATTGGGGCTTGGTGCTCTCGGCAGGAAGCGAAAAAAATTACAAAGAGAAGCGTGGCAATCTTTTTCTCAGACAAGCAAGCACAGTTGTATTTAGAGAAAGGCGAGAGGGAGATATGGCCACACCGTCGGACAAACCAAGCGTCGTCAGCAGCCAAAAGAATCGGCGAAGGTAGTGACAGAGGCGGCGGCAGCAGCAGCAACAACAGCAGCAGCAACAACAGCAGTAGCAACTTAAATCACGGCAACAACAACGACATTCCTCCAACGTCATTCGCACGTGAATTCACCCTGTGAGCAAGTCGGAACGTTTGTTCATCACGCACTCTTACGAGCCCAGCCCATCGCCAATGCCCCATGTTGGCGGCAACAGGGTAAGCTCTTTTGGAATAACGACACCGGTTTGAAGACCGTTGCAAATAAATAATAACTGGCTCAGACTCGAGGATGGATCCCGAACATCTGCCGGCTATTGCTGGTAGAGTTGTGCTGCGGTCAGAGCGAACAGCCTCACACGAGGACGGTTGCAAGTTTAAACTCCCGGTTGGTGGTCGTGGTGGGGGGCGGCAGGGCGGTGTGGGTGGTGGTGTGGGTGGTGGTGTGGGTGGTGGGGTGGGAGGCTGGTGGGATCGTGGGAGTGGTGGGGTGGGGGGCTGGTGAGAGTAGTGGGGTGGTGGGAGTGCTGTGGTGGTGGGCTGGTGTCGTGGTGGGATAGGGGGGCTGTTGGGGTGGTGGAGTGATCGGATGGGGCTGGTAGAGTGGTGGGCGTGGTGGTGTGTGGTGGGGTGGGGGGCTGGTGGGGTATTGGGCATGGTGGTGAGTCGTGGGATGGGGGGCTGGTGGAGTGGTGGAGTGATGGGATGGGGCTGGTGGGGTGGTGGGCGTGGTGGTGAGTGGTGGGGGGCTGGTGGGGTAGTGGAGCAGAGGGCTGGTGGGGTGGTGGGAGAAGTAGGGTGGTGGGGTGGAGAGCTGGTGGTGTGGTAAGAGTGGTGGGGCGGTGGGAGTGGTGGGGCGGTAGGAGTGGTGGGGCGGTGGGAGTGGTGGGGCGGTGGGAGTGGTGGAGTGGTGGGGCGGTGGGAGTGGTGGGGGTGGGGGCAGGTGCATTCCAGACGAGATCATAAACATCTCGCCACCGTGGTGCCCCACTGTCTGCATCGTGTGCGCGCTGTCTCTGTATTCTTTACGCCGTCACCAATGTTATCCCGACTGTGCTTTTCGGCGTCACGTCGGTTCTCGTGCAGAGCAGTTCAACTATTTGTGGTAGAGAACGGCCCACGGAGGTGGATATCATAGCGCTGCCTCCTGAGATCTTGTATATGAAAGATAATTTTATTCATATTCTTAGTTCTTTCGATGAAGTCACGTAGAAGGGCAAAATAACATTTTCTTGCTGTGGATTTCACACCTGATGATTGCTTGTGTTGCAGTCGAAACGTCGTGAGAATTTTTATTGTTTTATATTTGTATGATTTTATTATTTCCCTTCTAGGTGACTTTACCGAAAGAACCAAGAATATGAATCTCTGCAGTCACGAAAGCTTTAAATCAAAAATAAAATTTTGTTCATCGAATGGCACTCAAACTTATATTATTTGATACAGCACTACGATGTAATCCATTATTTTTATTGAATTATATTTTTCCTTCCTAATTCTGTTACTCTAGAACAGGGGTGGGGAACCTTTTTTCTGCCAAGGGCCATTAGGATGTTTATAAAATCTTTCGCGGGGCCATACAAAATGATCAACTTAAAAATTAACCGTTACATTTGGTCAAACATTTAATTAACTCGCCGCTAAATGTGATGGCTGGAACAGACGAATTAATTTGCGGGCCTTATACGGCCCGCAGGCCGGACGTTCCCCACCCCCCTGTTCTAGTCGAAATGGATCCCATCTACAGCTGGGCAGGCAGCTTCAACGAGTTACTCACTCGCTATGTGCGCATCTTTAGCAGTCAGCTCTGGACCGAATCCCATTCGGTTCAACGACCGTTATTGATGAGATGAGGGCCCACTGTGATTCTCAATATCTCATTGACAAGGGGACACCGAAGTTCATATTGTAACGGTCACTTCATAATGCAACTGTAATTACTTTATCGTGACTGTAATCGGAGAACAGCTTTTATAATCACTGCCATGTAATGAGCAGGCATGTGCCGTCCAGCAGATGCAGCATCTCATCGTGTTTGTACGCGCGTACGTACGGAGAACTCCTTTCGCGCCGTACGTAGCCAACCGTGCTACTCGGAGGATGTAAAGGCCAACAACTAAACACGAAAAGCAGCGCTAAAGAAACGAGTTCTCAACACAGACGATTTAAAAGTGCATAAGCTCCAGTGGGGCTTCTTAACATCGCAAGTAAAAAGCGTTCCAGACGGCCGCGGAAGCGCATCTGAAAGCGCGCGCGCGATGCGGCGACCGTCTTTGTTCGACGGCGAGCCGGAAGCCGCACGGAGCCGGCCGTGCCAATTGGAGGTGCGGGGAGAGGACTGAAAAGCGTCTGCCGTACCAGCCGCCCGGCGGAGCGGTTTGCGTTCGTCCCGTCCCCCACCATCGTCATGCGCTCCGTGGCCTAGTTTCCTATGTCACTTCGCTACGTGATTGGTATTTTGCGTGTCCCCTGCCCCCCCCCCCCCCCCGTGCTCCCTCCCCTCCCGATTAACTGTGTCACGTGCCTGCCCCCCCCCCGTTTGACGTGTCCTGTTTCTGTCCCCCCCCTCCCCCCCCGTGCCTCACCCTACCCCACAGTGTCACATGTCCACCCCCCCTTGCTTTGTGGAGTCATCTACAACGTTAAGAGTGCTTCGTGTCCCATCCCCCCCCCCTTTGTGCGAGCATTTGTGGCCAGGTTGCTTCTGAAATTTCAGCTCAAAGTTCAGTGGGCTTTACCTGGCAAGATAAAAAAAACTAAGTTTAGTTTATATATATAAACTTTTGATTTGTTTTACCTTCGCAATACTTTGCACTCCCTATCATGTTTTGTTTGTTGTTGTTGTAGCGTTCTGACTCGGCCCCGACTGGACGTCTGCGAAAAGGAGCTTTACGGCTCATCAGATTCCTCCGGCATAACAGAATTCTGATTCTCTGTCCAGCGTCATGTGCACCCCTCATTACCATGTCCTGTGCCCTGCTATCTCTACCGCGTGTCCTCTCCGTTCAGCGTTCTGTCAACCCTGCCATGTGGGCCCGGCCCCCACCAGCACACCCCCCCCCCCCCACGTCTTATTGCGGTATCCAGTGCCGCCCCATTAACCGTGCCCACCACCCCCCCTCCCCGCCCCCGTCACCGCGCTGCCGTACCTGCGATGACGGTGTTGACGCACTCGTACAGCAGCGACATCGCCGACGTGCTGCCAACACAGAGGGAGGGTGCGCGGGGGGGGGGGGAGATGGGGGGGGGGGGGGGCGGCACTCGAGTTAGCAACCGATCAACGCCGAGCACAACGGGTGGTGACGCCAACCGATCTCCCGCCAATCCACCCCCAACGCGAACCGGCCTGCACGACTGCAACCCAGGGGGTGGGGGGGGTGAGGTGCTTTAAGATGGAAGTACAGCCACGATTCATTGGCGAACGAGCACCCTACGGCAAAGCAGGGTTCTTCAACTGGAACTCCCCCGCGCGGGCAACATCTGATCCGTGCAAGCTCTTGGAGCGGCAAGCCGAGAGATCTGGCGTTTAGTTTGTGGTCCTTCCCCCGCACCTCCGGATTACGTGCGGTGCGGAAGAAGTTCAACGTACGCACGTAAATATGTCTCGCTAAGAGATATGGCTTGCCGAGAGATATGGCTCGCCCAGAGAAATGGTTTCGATTTAAAGCTTTCGTGACTGCAGGGATTCATCTTCTTGGTTCTTTCGGTAAAGTCACGTAGAAAGAAATTAATAAAATAATAAAAATAAAACATAATAAAATTATTCTCACGACGTTTCGGCCACAACAGGACTGTCAAGGAGACAGACCTGTTCTTCACCTGGAGACGGCTACTTGCGTTGTGGCCGAAACGTCGTGAGAATAATTTTATGTTTTATTTTTATTATTTTATTAATTTCTTTCTACGTGACTTTACCGAAAGAACCAAGAAGACAGAGAAATGGTGTTTAGTTGATTGTCCGTCCCGCGCACCTCCGATGAGCACGGTTGGCTACGCGCGGTTTGAAAGACGTTCAACGTACGTACGTACATATGGCTCGCGGAGACAAATGAAGCAAGGGATGGAGAGATAGCGAGATGCATGTATGTACGGTGAACTCCTTTCGAACCGTTACGTAGCCAACCGTGCTAATCGGAGATGCGGGGGGGAAAGACAACAAACTGAGCTCAAAATGAACCAGAGATGGACATTGGGAAGATGAGAGAAAAATTTAAAGTTAGAGATGAGAGTGCAGCGCACAAGTGATGTGATTTAGTGAGAAGCCAGAGAGATGGACAACGGATAGACAAGATTTCGACTGTAGTTACAGCTTATCGTTAATGAAAGATAGACCAGGCGGCAAAACTGGTCACGTGTACGGATAATAAGGATGATGTTATGATGGCTCCATGACGTGTTGACATATGATCGTCACGTGGTCTGCCAGTGCAGGGGCACAGTTTGATTTTTGTTGTTGCGATCCACCGGGAAAATAGAGTTGAAGAACCCCTCACTCAGATGATGATGATGATGATGATGTGCGTCCGAATGCAACGCTCGCTTCGCACGTGCTGCCCAAATCACCGCTCTTCCGGCATCGAGTCGCCGGACGTGTCGATTCCGGGTCACCGAGTCGGAGGTCAGGGGTCACGACACCAAATTACGTGCGTGTGTTTGTTGAGCTTCTTGCGCAACGTACGTGGCCAACCGTGCTGATCGGGACAAAAACAACTCGATCACAGCACTGGCTTAGCGCCTGCTTAGATGAGCATCAATTCAGGGAGACGTTGCACTTCCGGTGTTTTGGGAAAACGGCTGCGGCGACAGGCGACGCGGTTTTTGCACGTTCCCCGCACGCCCTGCCACGAGACCCGTTACGTTTCGCCGCACGGCAGTCAAGCCGACGTTTTTTTTTTCTTCCACTTCAAGAGTCGGACATCCGGAGAAACGATACGGAGAAACAAACATTTCATGCGGTGGTATCTGTTGCTCCGTCACTGGTGAAGGCGCCGAGATCAGTCAACTCGCGAACAGTTGAGGACCGCCATTGAGTCACGGGGTAGCCGAAAACCCGGATTCAAACTCGGCATTCACAGAGGCGCCAGCTTGGCTATACAGTAGAACCTCGGAGATCGAACGCACCAGAACTCGAACAAATCGGGGTTCAAACGATATTCGCGAACATTTTTTGCCCCGGAAACCGAACGAAATTCGGAGGTCGAACGGGGCAATCGCGACTTGCAAGAAGCTGTACGGCTGAGACGCGTATGGCCCAGCGTGCATGACGCTTGCCCAGACAAAGGGGACTCCCCTTCTAAACAATAACACCACCAGCTCCTCCTCCTCACCACCTTCCACTCAAGCCATCAACTCTCCTTACTACAGGTAAAGTGAAGTTCAATGTCCATTTATTTCATTTATTCCATTTATTTATTGTTTTTTTGTATGATTTTATGCATGTAATTACTGCAAACTTCGTGTAAAAATGCTTCATAATGAGATAATTATTGTGTCTGGAACCAATTAATGTCATTTACATTCATTCTTATGGCGAAAATAAATTCCGTGTTCGAACAAATCGGTTATTCGAATGGCCTTCTGGAACGAATTAAGTTCGATCTCCGGGGTACCACTGTACCTGCGAAACCGATTTACAATCGCAGGCAGCAAAAAACAAACCCAAATTCGAAACCTACAATATCAGCAGTGCAAGCTTGCACGTCTCTCACCTCCGAGCTGCCCACCGACTCTGCCAGCCACCTCGTATTTTTTTACGAATCTTTCACGCATTTTTTTTTGTTTTATAATATTTCTCTTGTGCTTTGGCAGGGCGACTGGAATTTGGAGACTGAGTTTTTTAAGTGAGCAGACCTAAACGAAACTATTTTTTGTTATATAACCAGGTAAGGCCCAGACTGAGCTTCACGCAGAGCTCTTTTTCAGAAGTGTCCTGACCACAAATGGATAGCTCAACGAAGCGGCTTATCGTGTGGAAATGTCTCGTGGCCAAAAGCTCTCAACGCACGTCTCTAAAATGTGCAGGCAAACACACCGGAGGGGGAGAGACACGCAAACTCCAAATATACAGCAGCAGCAGCAGGCGTCAGGGTCGGCATCGAACCCACAACCTCCTGCATACCAGGCGAGGTAGTCAACATCTCCTAGCCACCGTGATGATGATGATAGAGAGACATGCAAACTCCAAATATACAGCAGCAGGCATCGTCAGGGTCGGGATTGAACTCACGACCTCCTGTATACCAGGCGAGTTGGTGAACATCTCCTAGCCACCATGATGATGATGAGAGAGAGACACGCAAACTCCAAATATACAGCAGCAGGCGTCAGGGTTGGCATCGAACGCACAACCTCCTGCATACCAGGCGAGGTAGTCAACATCTCCTAGCCACCGCAGGGAGCGAGCGAGCGAGCGAGCGGGTGGGCGAGCTGCTGAGTGCAGTGGCTGTGATGAATGCTAACGACAGCATAAAGAGCTGCAACTGCAGCAGCAGCAATGCAACCTGGTGTAGTAATAATCTCTGGCCGACCAAAACATGACGTGGATTTCGCTTAGGCGACCCGACCCAAAAATCAATTATGAAACACTGTAAACCACCGTGCCCCAATATAAATTACTAAACTCTTTTGATTTTTTAAAAACTCTATTTCTTTTACCGGGTAAGGCCCACTGAGCTAGAAAGCTCTTTTTTTTAGAAGCGACCTGGCCATTACAAATGATAGCTCAACAAAGTGGCTTCATCATGTGGAATAGTTCTAGCAGTTGCCAAATACTCCAAACGCGTGGTGTCATTTCTAAACATGGAGGGAAAAACCGGAGGACCCTAAGAAAAATCCACACGACCACCGCGGAAAGAGACACGCAAACTCCAAATATACAACAGGCGTCAGTGTCGGGATCGAACCCACGATCTTTTGCATACCAGGCAAGGTAGTTAACATCTCGCCACCGTGGCCGCCCCATTACTAAGCTATGCGCGAGCTACCAGAGATTATGGCGCACGTAATGTCCGCACACAACGCAGGGTCAATTTGTTGCGGGATGGAGGCCTACTCCACCATGCCGCGCCAGTCATGGTTGCCGTTTAGACCATACTTCACCGCGCTGGTCAGCGCACTTTGGGGGCAACGGGGAGACCGGGGTTAAGATAACGCCCAACACCGATAATAGCAACGGGCCTTCGTTTGAACTCGGGTTATGCCGGATTATGGTGATTATTTGATTGCCAATGGTGACTTAATCCACACCTTGGTGATGAATAAATATATAATTTTATGTCTATGAATTCAACCTGGCAGCACCACCAGTCACTTCCTGGACACGGGTCGGCTTGGCCTATCATCATCATCATCACCATCGTCATCATCCCTCCAGTGTCGATCAAATGAGTACCACATTGTGGGAATTCAACCGTTTAACACGTAGTAGGCTTTCGGCGACCAATATCATCCATAATGTAGGTTCCCGGCACCACCCCACACAGCCAATTAGTAAGGTTTGTCACGTAAACAGAAGGTGCCAATTTATTACGAGTGCATATCACACCGGTGTGTTGGATAGAAAATCCACGTGTAAATGTTGTGGATTCTAAAATGTTGTGGATTTGCTCTCCAACACACCGGTGTGCTGTACTAGTAACGAATTGGCCACGTTCTGTTTACGTGACAAACCTTACTAGTTGGCTGTGTGGTGGCGGGTTTAACCAAAATAAACCTATATTATGGAAGTCAACAATGTTCGTCTTATGAAGAAACTGCCCCTCCCAATCCCCATACGGTGATGCAATTCGAGGCAATTAAATCCGTTCCTGAGACGGTGCAAGTTGCAGGATGCCCCCATTCACCGCCGAATCTCGGAAACGCGTAAGCGGTTTAAGCTTTGATTTTATTTAAAAGCGGCGTAGCGCCGTTGTTTACAAAGACATTGTGCTCACCGCACAGAACCGTAGCGGCACGACCACACACACGATAGCCGGTGCTAAACTGTGCCACACGCCCTCCCCACATGGCCTTTCATCGATGACGTACACGTACGTCATTGGAATTGATAATTGTTTTTTTTACCCTTTTATCTGGCAACAAAAGTGACACCTTTTTTACAAGGAGTCATGTTTGCATTGAGCATAATATCTGCGATCAGAATGCAAACAAAAAACACAACTCTGATGATGTATGCACTTGTCCTTGAAATTGATTGGTCCACACCCGAGACAGCTTTCTTTAGAGCCTAGTCTCTTTTTTTGCATTCCGACTGCAGGTATTGTGGTCAATGCAAACATGACTCCTTGTAAAGAAGGTGTCAGTTTTGTTGCCAGATAAAAGGGTAAAAAAAACAATCATCGCGTTCAGTTGCCTTACAGACGTGTTTGCGGTCACGCAGCAGGCAAAGCTTCAGACCCTCGGCAAGCGAGGAGCTGCCAATAATGAAACTATGCAAGTCAAAAAAAACTCAGGCATATTATACTCTAAGTTCTTTCGGTAAAGTCACCATGTAGGTAAAAAATTAAATTAAAATTAATAAAAATAAAAGAATAAAATCACGACGTTTCGGAGGCAACACAAGTCTCCGTCATCAGGTGGGACCGTCACAGAAACGTCGTGATTTTATTATTTTATGAATTTTTATTTCATTTTTTACCTACGTGACTTTACCGAAAGAACTAAGAGTATGAAACCTTGCAGTCACGAAAGCTTCAAATCAGGAATATTAACCCACAAGCTCAATAATCTGCCAGTGGATCATCGACAGTTAAACTGTACTGCACATTGGGGGGGGGGAAGGGTGGTGGTAACCCATCCGATTGATGGCCACACCAAAGCCCTGCTTGGGCTTGGGGAAGAGACACGACGGGACCAGGCTGCAAGGGGCCGCTGTGAGGCTCAAGCGACGCGCCACGACGTGGGATGGCACGGCAGGAGGGAGAGACGGAAGGATGAGAGCGCGGTGGAGTAGAGGAAGGGGGGGGGATGCACGACTCAAGGACGAAGAGAGAGAGGCTCGGGGTGGGTAATGAGCGAGAGAGAGAGAGAGCGGGCGAGTTTCTGCGTCTCAGCAGCAGCAGCGTACTCACATTGTCGAGACGTTTTGCCGGCTAATGCAGGCACAGACGCACACACACACACACATGGGCATAGGTCCACGGACATACGGGCACGCGCGCACACACACAGGCACACACGCACACACACATACACGCACACACGCGCGCACACAGGCACACACGCGCGCACACACACACACACGCGCACACGCACACACACGCATACATATGCATAGGTCCACGGACATATGGGCACGCGCGCACACACGCGCACACACGCACAGGCACACACGCGCACACACGCACAGGCACACACGCACACATACACGCACACACGCGCGTACACACACAGGCACACACGCGCACATACACACGCGCGCACACACACACGCACGCACACACACGCATAGGTCCACGGACATACCGGCACGCGCGCACACACACAGGCACACACGCGCACACACATATGCACACACACACACACACGCACATACGGGCACACGCACACACACGCACACACAGGCACGCACGTGCACACACTTGTGCACACGCACGCGCGTACAAACACGCGCAACAGCTCCAGAACCCAAAATCGACCCCAGTGGTAGCGAGCGAACTTTGCGGTCAAGGCACAGGGTGGAGGGGAAGGGAGTGTTACGGAGAGACAGCGATTACGACAACAGCAACGAGGAGCGCGCGTGTGCCGCGCATGATATCGGCGCGCACGCAGCGTGCACGTGTTCAACTCAAGGTGTAGGCGTGTGTGCGCGTGTGTTGCGGGGAGCGGTGGTGCAGCGGTTAGCGTGCTGTGCTACGAATCCGCCGACCCGAGTTTGATTCCCACTCACGGCCAACACCGGTGACGATTATCTGAACCGGTCCTGGGCCTTTCTCTAGGTCAACTCGGGCTCAAATGAGTACCTGTTGCGGTGTGTAAACATCGCCACTGGGGAGACAAAGGCGGTCGGGTGTGGTGCTGGCCACCCACCCCCGTGTGCCGTGCCGGCCTTCATAGGTGCTCGCTAACAGCACTTGCCCCAACAGTCTGTCCAAGCTATAGGGGGGGGATCTTTGTTGCGGGGAGCAGTGGCGCAGGGGTTAGCGTGCTGCGCTACGAACAAGACAACCCAAGTTCAATTCCCGTTCACAGTCAACACGAGTGACGAATATTTGAACTGGTCCTGGGCATCCCGTTGGTCGACTCAACCGCAAATGAGTACCTGGTGCGGTATGTAAACATCGCTCACAAGAACGAGCGGAGCGCCGGGCGGCTAAAACATAGCAAATTGGCTCAGCAGAGGGCACAGGTGGTGCATCTGTCAGTCATCTCAGTCAATCGAACCCGTGACCTCCTGCCGGCAGCGAGCATTGGACAGTTCACGTGAAGGGACCTAAAAGTGCACCTGGCCTGGCATAAGCGCCGTGGTGACGTCACCGCCGCTTAGTGGCGAACGGCGGCGGTTGTTGTTGTAGGCAATAAGTGTGTGTGTGTGTGTACGGTGCCGAGTGGCGCAACCGCGCACACAGGCAGTAACGGGGCGCGTTAGTGTGGATACAGGCATCAGTGCGAGTACGTGCGCGCACATGCATGGGTGTGTGGCGGTAGTGTATATAGAATGTGTGTGCTTGTGTCTGTAGGCAACGGTCTACACCCATCTCGTCTGTGTGTGTGTGCGTGTGTGTGCTGGACATCTGTGAAAAATAGCTTCAAAGCTGATCGTATTTCTCCAGGATAAGCAAAGAAATCTGATTGTGAACCATGAACAATCCATTGCTTGATGAGAAGTGCCTCCACAAGTCTGAGACCATCTCATGGTCCTGCAATGTAAAACGCAGCATGCCTGTAGCTCCTGTGCACGAGCCGATTTCAACGCTCACATCTCTTTGTGTAGATTTTGGTCTCCGCGGTTCTGTTACCCTCTGACGGCTGCCGCTCGCTCGGTCGGCAGTTTCGATCACCGAGCGTTGCCTGGCCAAGCCCGCCGAACTTTTTGTCAACGGTCAACGGGACGTCTGGAACGTTCTCCGATCCACTCGTTCCACATCCCGCTTCTCAGGATGATTCCAAGCACGCGGCTTGGCGTGGCCATAATTTCGTGCATATATTTTTTAAGTGTTGTTTTTTTACAACCTCCAGGTCTCACCATACCCCAAGTGATGTTTCTCAATTTTTTTTGATAAACGGCAGATCTCAGAAACCATCTGCCAAAAGCGGCTAAAATAGCGTGGACACGGGTGTCGGTGTGCGTGCGCGAGCACGTGTTGGCGGGGAATTAATACGCGGTGTGGGGGCTGCGCGTTTGCATGCCCCGTCGCGAACGCCACCCCCACCTGTGAATGAGGTTGGTGAGAGGCTCGATGAGTTTCTTTCCCAGCCGCGGCTCCAGGGGAGTGAGCGACGCAAACTGCGAGCGCACACAGAGAGAACGCAAAACACCCACCGCCCCGGGCGCTCATTTCCGGGCCGAGTCAACCTACGTTGCGACGGTCCCCCAGCAGATATCCGTCGCGGGTCCATTCGCATTGGGGGGGGGGGGGGGAACGAACCCAAGAGTGGAATTAACACGAGTCAGATCATTGTTTTTTTACCCTTCTATCTGGCAACAAAACTGACACCTTGTTTGCATAGACAACAATACCTGCAGCCATAATGCAAACAAAAAACACAACTCTGATAATGTATACACTGTCCTTGAAGTTGATTGGTCCACACCCGAGACAGCTTTCCTAAGAGCCTAGTCTCACATGGGTTGGACCAGATGACGCTAAAAGACGCACAACTCAAAGACAATGCACCATCAGAGTATGAGAGCTCGGGGTAAGCATTTACACCATTGGTACCTCATTTGCCAGTAAAAAATATGGTAATTGTTTTTTTACCCTTCTATCTGGCAACAAAACTGACACCTTTTTTACAAGGAGTCATGTTTGCATGTTTTTTGTTTGCATTATTTCTGCAGGTATTGTGGTATATGCAAACATGACTCCTTGTAAAAAAGGTGTTAGTTTTCTTGCAAAGATAGAAGGGTAAAAAACCAATTATCATATTTTTTACTGGCAAATGAGGTACCAATGGTGTAACACCAGTCACTTCAGTAAGTTTAACACGTAGGCTTTCGCGACTGATATTATCCACAATCGAGGTTTTTCTGGGTGTGCCGGACTAGTCACAAATTGGAAAAACTCACGAATTGGCTGTGTCGGCGGGTTTAACGACACATTTATATATTTATACGCAAGTCTAACCCAACAAAAAAAACCTGCATTATGGATGATATTTGTCGCAAAAGCCTACGCGTTAAAATCGCTACACTACCGATCCCCACAAATGAACCCCTCAAGACCAACGTGGAGCGGGGATGGCCTTTACGCAAGTTGCAGTTATTATTTTAGTTGCAGTTATAATTTCATAATTATTCCAAGGAGGTAAGGAAGGCGAGCGGGGGCTTTGGGTGTGTGGGGGGGGATCTCACCAGTTTGATAATCTTAATGAGGACCCAGTTGTTGGTGGACGAGGTCATGAGCTTAAAGAACAGCGGCGCCAGCGAGAGGTAATTCTTCGGGTTCCTCCGCGCCAGCTCACAGATCACGTTCATCGCCGCCGACTGCACGCCTACGCACGCAGGGAGCGGACAGCGCCACCGAAACCGTCGCCGTGGTTACGCAACAGGCGGCGCCGGGCCCCACCGCCTTCGCACACGCCGGCGCCGGCCCTAACACAGGGCTCGGTAATTGAGGGCGGAGGTCATCGTCTTGAGAGAGAACCGCTTGGGTTCGGTGGTTTAAGCACGTTCGAGGCTTTCGCGAGCGGTATGATTCACTAGCCAAGGTTGTCTCTGGTTAGATCGCGTGAATGTGTTGTTGTTGAAGTAGTAACTAATTTGCACGTTTTGTTCACGGGACAAACCTTGATAATTGGCGGCGTCGGGTGGTGGTGGTGGGTAAACGACACATTTATACTGGTAGGAACCTCCTGGTTACACCAGCCCACAGGGGATTATTGTGTCCGTCCGTCCGTCGTGCAGGGAGGGGCTGGGTGGGGAGGGAGGGGGTGGGTGGGGAAGGGAGGGTGGGGAGGGGCTGGGTGGGGAGGGTGGGGCTGGGTGTGAGGGGAGGGTGGGGAGGGGCTGGGTGGGGGCTGGGTGGGGAGGGTGGGGCTGGGTGGGGAGGGGCATGTCACCCCGTGGTGCCCTTATAAAACTCAACGTTTAACCTACTCACGCCGGCTTGTGCCCGCCCTCACAGTCGGGCATATTTGCGGAATACACCACGCCGCCGTTGACCCTGGCCATTGACTGAGCAACCCAACGTTCCCACCAGCTCCCTCCGCAGGAATGTGTTGTTTGGGTCCACATTAAGCATGAAGTTCAACCTTTAGAGTCAGGGGTCAGGGTTAGTCTTACAGGATTGGGGTGAGGTTTCTATTGGCACGGTTGGCTACGTACAATGCGAAAAAAAAGTTCAACATACATGCATACAATTCAAGTGCCCGGGTCAAGTCGGTGGCGAGATGCTAACTACCTCGCCCGACATACAGGAGATCATGGCTTCTATCCCGAACCTGACGCCTGCTGTATATTTGGAGTTTGCATGTCCTCGCTCCCCGTGGTGGTTGTGTGGATTTTTATCCGGGTCCTCTGCTTTTTCCCTCCACATTTAGAATCGGCGTGCGTTGACTGACCATTTGTGGCCGGGTTGCTTCTGAAAAAAACGAGCTATATAGCTCAGTGGGCCTTAACCGGTAAAATTCTAAACAGTTT
>JAAXLI020001321.1:0-13690 GCA_014621495.2 Entosphenus tridentatus | reverse complement strand
GCGTGTGCGTCAGCGTGTGCGTCAGCGTGTGCGTCAGCGTGTGCGTCAGCGTCAGCGTGTGTGTCAGCGTGTGTGTCAGCGTGCGCGTTAGCGTGCTCGTCAGCGTGTGCGTCAGCGTGTGCGTCAGCGTGTGTCAGCGTGTGTCAGCGTGCGCGTCAGCGTGTGTGTGTCAGCGTGTGTCAGCGTGTGTCAGCATGTGCGTCAGCGTGCGCGTCAGCGTGCGCGTCAGCGTGTGTGTGTCAGCGTGTGTCAGCGTGTGTGTCAGCGTGCGCGTCAGCGTGCGCGTCAGCGTGTGCGCGTCAGCGTGCGCGTCAGCGTGTGTGCGTCAGCGTGTGCGTGTCAGCGTGTGTGCGTCAGCGTGTGTGTCAGCGTGTGCGTCAGCGTGCGCGTCAGCGTGTGTGTCAGCGTGTGCGTCAGCGTGCGCGTTAGCGTGTGCGCGTCAGCGTGCGCGTCAGCGTGTGTCAGCGTGTGCGTCAGCGTGTGTGTCAGTGTGTCAGCGTGTGCGTCAGCGTGTGCGTCAGTGTGTCAGCGTGTGCGTCAGCGTGTGTGTCAGCGTGTGTGTCAGCGCGCGCGTGCCAATGTACGCACGTTTGCGTGCGCGTTGCATTGTGGCGCACTAGAGCACGGTGCAGGAACGCGGCTCGCGGAACGGGTTGGTTGCCGCGGGGACGCCCGTGAGCAGCGCGTCCTTGTGCACGTTCTGGAGGCAAAACTGCTGCAGCTCCGCGGCCGCCTGCGACACCTGCGGCAACAGCAAAAACAAAGATAAAGACAAAGATCCCCCGTGTAGCCCTAACAGACCGCGGGGGCAAGTGCTGTCAGCGAGCGCCTGTTAAGGGCGGCACGGCACACGAGGGGGTGGGTGGCAGACGCCACGCCCGGCCGCCTTTGCCCCCCTTCGCGCCAGGTACTCATTTGAGGCCGAGTCGACCTAGGGGAGGCCCAGGAACGGTTCAGATAATCGTCGCCGGTGTTGGCCGTGAGCGGGAATCGAACCCGGGCGGCCAGGTTCGTAGCGCAGCGTGGCGCTAACCGCTACACCACCGCTACCCAGCAGAAGCAGCGGCATTGTTACTCGCAAAGAACCCGCGGAAACTTACGCGGTGTAAGGACGGCAAATATGTGGAGATGCCGATGACTTCATAAACTGATCATTTCAAATGTCGTCACGCCTTTCCTCCATCTCACCCCAATGTCACAAGGCGACGTCATCACCCCCCCCCATCTCTGTGTTATTGTTACAAAGACAGCCGCTGCATCAGCCGCCATCAGGTGCGTTGCTGCGGCCGTCTGGAACGCTCTTCCTTTCGATACGAGGAAGCCGCCGAAGCTACGCAACTTTTAAATCTCGACTGAAAGCTCATTTCTCGAGAACTGCTTTTTGTGTTTAGTTTGTGCCGATGTATGTACGTGTAAGGTGAACTCCTTTCGGCAACGTATGCAGTCAACAATGCTCATCGGTATTGCCAAGTTCTAGACTCGAGAGCAGTGGCTCTGAAACCTTTACTGCAGCCTGCACTCCTTTGGTTGTCAATCGTAAAGAATTTTTTTTTTTAATAAACACATCGGTTTGAAGAAACAAAGTAGTTGTTATCATAATAGGGTTTTTCCCCTTTTTTCTGGCAACAAAACTGAAACCTTTTTACAAGGATTGTATATATTTTGGTACTGGAAAAGGAGGTCTAATGATGTAGATGCTCACCCCAAGACCTCGTTACTTTGATAGTGGCGTCGTCTTTGAGCTGTACTCCTCTGGTCGAGCACCAATTGGGTCGAGGCTCAAAAGAAAGCCGTCCCTTGGTGTGGACCAATCAGTTTCAAGGACAATGTCAATATATTATCAGTGTGTTTTTTTTTGCATTTTGACCGCAAGTATTGTGGTTAATGCAGACATGAATCCTCGTAAAAAGGTTCCAGTTTTGTTTCCAGAAAAAAGGGGAAAAATCCTGTTATTATATTTTGGTACTGGTAAAGGAGGTCTAATGAAAGTAGTTGTTACTAAAGTGCCTGTGCTTAATTTGTGTTCGATTATTTTCCTTCTAAAAAGATCTGGCCATGTCTCGTACCCCCAGTGGGTGCGTGCACCCCAGGTTAAGAACCCACCCCCAACCATCCTGGACTGGACCCAACGTTTCGGGCAACGGCCCTTTCTATAGCATACAAGAGTTAAAGCCGCAACCGGCACAAGCGGACTGAGATACGAACAAAACCCATTACGAAGGGACATCGCCCAAAACGTTGCCTGTTATATACTTGTCCTTTGAAGGCCACACGCGATGTTACTGACGAATGCGTCGCGTTGTTTTTTATCATCACCGATCTAGAGAATGGCAGCTTTTGTGTTTACCAAATTCTAAACAAATGGCTCTTCTTGTTAGTTCGCTTGCCGACCCCTGACTCAGGGTAACGAGTTAACGCACGATTCCACCGACCCATTCGAGTACTAGCCAGGCTCAACTCCGGGCTTGGCTTCCGAGGTACAAGGCTGTCACGACGTGAATACGCCGCAAATGAGAACACAGCGAGCGACTCACTCAGAAGTCAACGGAGCCTGAAACTAACGAGTGCCCGAACCGCACACGCGGTGATCTGCGCGCGATCCACCGACCCCCGCCTCCAGAGCGCCGCATTACCAACCAAAGTGTCCAGCAGAGAGAGTGATAACCAGCGCTGCAACTATCGAGTAGTCAAATAAACCATCAACTTATTCTTGGTTCTTTCGGTAAAAGTCACGTAGAAGGGAAATAATAAAAATATTAAACAATAAAAATTCTCACATTTCGACTGCAACACAAGCAATCATCATCAGGTGTGAAATCCACGGTAAGACAATTTAAAAAAAGTCGAAACGTCGTGAGAATTTTCATTGTTTTATATCTTTTTTATTTTATTATTTCCCTTCTACGTGAATTTACCGAAAGAACCAAGAATATGAATCCCTGCAGTCACGAAAGCTTCAAATCAAAAAAATGTAAACCATCAACTTCCCAAATTATTGCTTCGGTTATGTTTCAAGTGCGAGATTTAAATGGCATGTCACCGTCAATCATCACCGAATCTATCATTGCGCAAGAATGCAATATGTTCGGGAGCTAAAATGCCAATGTGGAGGTCTGCTGGCCATGATGAACTCAGGTGGTTCATGGATTTTTTCCCATTCTTCCATTGGAGGAGCACAGACTGCAGAGGTTTATACTGGTAGGAACCTCCTGGTTACACCAGCCCACAGGGGATTAGTGTGTCCGTCGTGCAGGGAGGGGGTGGGGAGGGTGGGGCTGGGTGGGGAGGGGCTGGTCACCCCGTGGTGCCCTTATAAAACTCAACGTTTAACCTACTCACGCCGGCTTGTGCCCGCCCTCAGTCGGCCATATTTGCGGAATACACCACGCCGCCGTTGACCCTGGCCATTGACCGAGCAACCCAACGTTCCTACCAGCTCCCTCCGCAGGAATGTGTTTGTATGGTCCATAGTTTGGGGTGCATGGCCACAATAGCACTACTGCGGCTTGTCTATAATTTTCCATTTACGAACGATGTGTGTGCATTGGTCTGTTGATGATGTTCTAATGCGGCTGATTGTTTTTGCAGTGGTGTCGAGGAGGAATGTCAAAGCCAGGAGGGAGGTGGGGTGTTTGGGTCTCCAATGAGGCGTTTATACTCTTACTGGTGATGTCATCGCTTGCGCAACCGCACCACGCTGTGCGTGCTCTGTGGGTCAGCCGCTTGCAGGCCCACGGAAACAGGAAATACAGAACTACCTCCAAGGCCTCGCCACCGTGTCACCCATCTCGCCTGGTAAACCAGGAGGCCATGGGGTTCGATCCCGACCCTGACGCCTGCATATTTTTTGGAGTTCACATGTTCTCCCCGTGGTCACATGGATTTTTCTCCCGGTCCTCCGATGTTTCATCAACACATTTAGAAACGCGCGTTGAAGAGTATTTAGCTGCGATAGATTTCCACGCGATAAGCCACTTCGTCGAGCTATCGTTTGTGATAACCAACACAGTGAGCCTTACCTGGTAAAACATAATAGTTTAGTTTAGAGATCCCTTTAAGTGACATATGATCCACACAGTCAGAGGGCAGCACATTCCTACCCACCCCACATATAAGAGTAACGTTCACCACATTGCAGTCAAGCTGATGTTTTAATTTTTTTGTGGCTATAATTTGGGCAAATTAAGTGTACAATGCCAGTAAAAAATGTATGTGTTTTAATATTTGTGTTTTTTATTTATTTAGGGCCCCTTTATAACATATGCTAAAGGCCCCGCCCACACTGGCTTAATCCGGCACTGGCTCTGTCAAAGATATTTATTAATTATATACTTCCAGTTGCATCCAATTCGGGGTATCTGTGAAAACGAGCTTCATAGCTCATCGGATTCCTCCAGCATAAATACACGTTTGGATGATTCCGAGTTGTTTAATTTGCTCGTGTACTTAAGTTTCTCTTTTTCCCGGCTTCGTGTAGAACGAAATTTTACGTGGTGTTTTTTTTTAGTGAAGTCATCGGCGATCGGGCCGAGACCCTCAACCCACTCCGCCCGAGACACTGGTTTCATCCAGTGGGCCACTTCGATTGAAATCCTGGAGCTCAGCATTGCCAGCTCAATGCTCTACCCACCGAGTCAACCTTGAATACATCGATGATTTATTTTAGAAAATCTATTTAATCATTTGCTTCAGCCTTGAAGAAAACACGGTGTGGTTCAGTGCTCGATTATTGCAACTCGCTACTCTACGGAACGTCTGGCAAAAACATGACCAAGCTGCAACGTGTACAACATTCTCTGGCAAGTTTCACGACGGGTACTGCAAGATCCCACCATGTCCATTAAGTGCTGGCCGAGCTGCATTGGCTTCCGGTTGCCGTACAAATACATCTTAAAGGTCGCATTGTTTAGGCACATAGTGCTTGCCATAAATTAACCACTATACCTTGCCGATCTCGTTAAGGAGCGTAACCCATCACACGAACTCCAGTCATTCTCGCAGCGGCTTTTGGCTAGCCATGGAACAAAAGACGGTTACCACATCCCGCACTTTCAGATGCGCTTCTGCGGCCGTCTGGAAGGTTCACAGCCTTCCGACATGAGGAAGCAACTGGAGCAATGCGCTTTAAAATCTCGACTGAAAACTAACTTCTTTAGAACTGCTTTTTATGTTTAGTTTGTTGCCTCACTTGATACAGCAAATCTAGCTGTGACGGTCCCATCTGATGACGGAGACTTGTGTTGCCTCCGAAACGTCGTGATTTTTATTTAAATTTTACTTTCATTAATTTAAATTTTTTACCTACGTGACTTTACCGAAAAAACCTACGCATATGAATCCTTGCAGTCACGAAAGCTTCAAATCTAGAATTAGTTTGTTGTCCTTCCCCCGCACCTCCGATGAGCATGGTTGGCTACGTACGGTGCGAAAGAAGTTCAACGTACATACAAGCGCCTCGCTAGTTTGAGATTCTGGGCGGTGGATGGAACAGAACGGGGAGAGATGAGAACTTGTCGGACCAGTCAGTGCGGTGACAACTCCTTCAAGCCTCAGTGAGAGACCGCCACCATCTCACGGCACCGCTGCCACTCCGCGTTTCTGCCTCGAGTTTCATTCCCGGCGCAGCGGGTAAGGCGCCATTTCACGTTCGCTTTCAGGCCTTGGTAACGGAGCCGCCGTGCATAAAGCAAGACACAAACCAGAACAACAAACAGCTCCTCATCATCATCATCATCCCCGATTAATCCAATGCTGGATGAGGTCCCTCCCGATGTCGTCACCAATCGATCGCGCCTCTGCCATGTGACCATCCACGCAGAGCATGAACACAAGCAAATCTCATCACAAGGATTCACTAAACGAGAAAGCGGAGAAGATAAATTGCTTCCCAGCTATGCATTTAGGACGGCACTCTGAAGACAATATTCCAGTCTTTTTTTTGTTATCCTTTATATTAAGTTAACTTTCTTGCTTACGACCGTGCAAATCTTTCGGTCGTTTTTTAACCCACTTCCCGTGATCCAATCGAGCTGACATTTTCCACACAGACTCGTTGTGCATGACAATTAATGTTCGTGAATTTTTTTTTCCAAAATTTTACAGTTTTTAGGACAAAAATTATTATATTTAATTACCGAATTGCTTAATGCTGCCATGCAATAATCTGACCCATAGATGGCAGCCATCTCAAGCCAGAGGACGAGAGGACTCTAGCCGCCACGCATATAAAGGATTTATAGTGAAAAACTTTGTTTTTACGGGTTAATTTATTTATCCAGTCTGGTACAAGTCAGGTGTTACTCGCACCTCCGATTGGTGCATTGATGGTCAGCGCGTTCGGCTACGTACAGGGCGAAAGAAGTTCAACATGTATACACACTCAGCTGCAACCATTGGGTATCGTTGGTTAAAACCCTGGCAGCCACTTGTGATTAAAAACCGGGTTCTTAATGGTAATGAGTGGATGGTCTCTCACCCCAGTCACACAAAATAAGATCCAATTTTAATTATAAGCTTTCGTGACTACAGGAATCCATACTCTTTGATTCTTTCGGTAAAGTCACGTAGGTATGAAATAAAATAAATAAATCACGACGTTTCGATCGCAACACAAGCGGTCGTCCTCAGGCGGAAGAAAAATAATCCAGCAGTGGAACTGCTGAACGTTATTTTATACGTACGTGACTTTACCGAAAGAACCAAAGAGTATAAAATAAGATACAATTTTGGCCTGCACTTAACTTGGCTAAATCTCACAGCTCTGAGAATGTTAAATTATGAGTTTAACTGCCACGTGATTAAACATTGTTCTTGTTTGGGCAGGGTGGTAGGGATAATGCTGCCCCCCATACCGCGTGGACAAGAAATCACTTGAAGGATTCTCAGGCAGCAGAGCTCTGCGAGACCCGCATCTGTGTGCCTTTATCTACCACAACAAACAATATATTATAAAAAGAACACTTAAGACTGGTGCCGTCTCAAGCCACGTATCGCTACTGGCAATGTGAACCAAACTAAACACCGAGCCTTGGGGCCCGGCGCTTTGGGAAAGCAGGGTTAACGGATCGCGCCGAGATTCATCCATCACGTGCTGCGGGACGAGCATCTTCGCAAGGCACCGAGGTGGCAGCACAGAGCAGAGGGATTCACAACCCCGCCTCTGCATTACTCCCTGGTATTGCGTGGTGGGTATTACAGGTAGGAATAACAGTTCCACACTGCCCACCAGGGATTACACTGGTCAATAACAAAACATTTTTTTTCTGGCCTGGACTTTTGCAGCGGTTTTAGACTAATTTCAGGGTGCTGATTCCAAAACTGATCTCAGATTTGCTCTATCACATCTCATTTTTATGCTATCGGCATACCCCATTTTCATTGATTTTACCCGAATTAACTCTGTCACTTATGATTGCAAGTTGTTGCGAGTCAGTGACTGCTTTAGTGTTAAAATACGGTGCTGTATTTTTAGGATAGTGTGTTTATAATATCATTTTATGTAGATATCCACATTCATTTAATATTTTTCTTCTGCAGTTTTTATTGAAAATGCAATATTTGATATCTCAAAAACCTGATGTGATAGATAAAAACTGATGCCAGATTTGGAATCAGCACCCCCAAAATTACCTTAATACCGTTGGAATACCTTGTGCCAGAAAAAGTGTGTTGACCAGTGAATTATTTGTCCGTCTGTCGTGCATAGCCACGCCCTCGATTTGTATTTCATAGAGCGCTTCGGGCGGGCTCAGCACCACGTGACGCGCCGCGTGACACGGATCTCACGAATGCACCGTCCAACCAAGTTCCTACCTGCCCACTCCGAAGGAACGTGTTACCTGGGATTATCCGAATAGATTTATACTAACGGAACTACTGGCCTAGGTGTTTGCCGTCGAGGCGTACAGCTCTCCAATGTGCTTTGCGGTTGTTTTTCGACGCGATGTGTCCGACGTTTCAATCGACGAGCTTCTTAAGGGATCAATTTGAGCAGTTTATGCTCTCGATGGATGACAGAGCGTCCCCACCGCCGCCGCCACCGCTGCTGGTGGCTGATGCAGGCCGGCCCAGCCGATGTTGTGAATTTACTTCGTCTGGGAGGAAACCAGAGCGCCCGGAGAAAGGTCGTGCGACGACCAACGTTTGCATGCGAGGTGCAACACAGAGGTCGCAAACGGGTTTTGATTCCTTACCCGTACCCTACCCGTACCCGCCCGAGTATCGGGTAGGGTACGGGTATCGGGTACCCGATTACGACCTCTGGGATGAAGCCATGTTGCAGGTGCGGTTGGGTTGATTCTAGGAACTTGAATTGTGAGAAGAGACAAGACGTTGGGAAATGAGTGATAAACGGTTACTCACCAGTGACTCACGGCCTACCCGTACCCGTACCCGGCTACCCGTACCCGGCTACCCGTACCCGGCTACCCGTACCCGGCTACCCGTACCCGGCTACCCGTACCCGGCTACCCGTACCCGGCAACCCGTATCCGGCTACCCGTACCCGGCTACCCGTACCCGGCCGGGTACGGGTAGCCGGGTGTCGGGTAGGGTACGGGTATCGGGTACCCGGTTGCGACCTCTGGTGCAACACGAGTGCTCGGGGAGAGTTGGTCACTTTTGCATGCGAGGCGGAACGCCGGGGGTGGTACCTGGAAGAACGCTCAGCAGAGGGTGATATTAAGCAAACATCCCAATGCAGGAGGCCGAATGAAAGTCTTCGAGGCTTTCGTGGTTAAAGCAGATGTATGTGTTCATACAGGGCATATACGTCCTCTTTGGGTCGTTCGGCAAAGTCACGCAGGTATAAATGAAATCAAATAAAACAAATTACGACGTTTCGATCGCAACACAAGCAATCTTCATCAGGTGGAACAACCGCAGCAATAAAAAATGCTGAAGTATGCGAGAGAGCTGCCGTGGCAAGAGGTTATATGGGTAAGAGAGGGGGGAGGTAAGGGGGGAGGGGCCCCCGTGGAGTGGGCCAGGCAAACGCACGCACGCCCGGCCGCGTTTGTATCCCCAAGTTTCCCCGCCCCCCCCACACACATCGCATCAGGGTACTCAGTTGAGGCTGAGTCGACCATGGGGAAGGAGGGGGCAGGTACCGGTTCGCAAGGGAGGGGGGCCCCCCCAGGAACCAGTTCAAGGGAGGGGCCCCCCAGGGACCGTTTCACAAGGGAGGGGCCCCCCAGAAACCGGTTCACAAGGCCCCCCCCCCCCCAAGAAACCGGTTCACAAAGGAGGGGCCTCCCAGGGACCAGTTCACAAGGGAGGGCCCCCCAAGGGACTGATTCACAAGGGAGGGGCACCCCAGGGACCGGTTCGCAAGGGAGGGGCCCCCCAGGAACCGGTTCAAGGGAGGGCCCCCCGGGCGGGCCCCCCCCCCCCCCCCAAGGAACTGATTCACAAGGGGAAATGTCGTGGGTTTCGCGATCCCAACGAGCGAACGCCCGCCTCTGTATATTTGGAGTTCGCGGCGTCTCTATCCCTCCACGTTTAGAATCAACATCACTCGTTTAGAGTTACAGGTAGTCCCCGACTTACGATGAAGATGCGTTACGACGACCCAATCGTAAGTCGAAAATATCGTAAGTCGGATCATCGTAAGTCGGAAATTTCGTAAGTCGGAACATCGTAAGTCGGAACATCGTAAGTCGAGAAAGTCGGAACATCGTAAGTCGGGGACTACACTGTGTTTGGTTCTAAATGTGCACGTGACGATGATGATGTTGCCCACTTTGTTGAGCTATAAAACTTGTGACGAGCCACGTCGCTTCTTTTAAAAAAAAAATAAAATCGCGATACCGTCCACAGCCTCTGTTGGGGGGTGGTGGGGGGGTACAATCAACTGGTTAAGTGAATAAGTAAAGTTCTTATTTGAATCCATACTCTTTGGTTCTTTCGGTAAAGTCACGTAGGTATACAATTATATTAATACAATTTTATTTTAAAGTCACCTAGTTATGAGGTAAAGTTATCCGCGAATGACGAAAACTCAGGGCCGCACCTTCACTCGCTCGATGCTCGCCTCGACGCGAAGCTGCTCCACGAGCCGCCTCATGGCCGAGATGCTGCCCGCGTTGTTCGACATCTTCCTCCTCCTCTGTTCTCTCGTGAAATCTCACGGCTCGTTCCTTCTTCACGCAACAGCCGCGGACGACGACGACGATCTGGACCCAACACGGCCGCGCCTTTTCCGCCTGAAACCGCCCCCCCCACCACCTCATGAGCCCTTCCCATCACCCCCCGCGGGTGATGGAGGATGATGAGCAACGCGGCAGCCATCTTACTAAGGGAGGGAGGGATAGTCCGTCCGCTTAGGGGCCGCCATCTTACTAAGGGAGGGAAAAGACCGTCTGCTTAGAGGCCGCCATCTTACCAGGGGGGGGGGAATAAGCCGTCCGCATAGAGGCCGCCATCTTACCCGGGGGGGGGGGAATAGACCGTCCGCTTAGAGACCGCCATCTTACCAAGGGAGAGGAAGGGAAAGACCGTCCGCCATCTTACCAAGGGATGAGGGGGGCGCTTTGAGGCCGTCATCTTACTAAGGGGGGTGGGAAGACCGTCCGCTTATTGGCCGCCATCTTACCAAGGGGGATAAGTTTATCTGCGCCGTTCATGCGCGCGTGTGCGTGGTGTGAGGGGGGGTTACCCCTACCCAATATGGCGGCTACATACCTCCACGTGTGCAAATTAAAATCGTCGTCTGTCGCGAGCAATATTATCCACAGCTAAGGTTTTTAGCTTTTTTTGTTTTAGATTTTTTTGTGGGTTTACAACTTTAGCACTTTTGTTTACGTGACAAACCTTACTAATTGGCTGCGTGAGTGCCACGGTGGCGAGCTTGTTCGGAGATGTTAACTACCTCGCCTGGTATACAGGAGGTCGTGGGTTTGATCCCGACCCTGACGATGCCTGCTGCTGTATATTTGGAGTTTGGGGCCGTCCATAAATAACGTCACGCGATTTTGGACGATTTTTGACCCCCCCATTTGTAATACGGCGTCACAAAAAGTCAAACCCCCCCCTCAAATATGACGTCACAAAGCTTTGCCCCCCCCCCCCCAAATAATATGCTTCAAATCTCTTTAAACTATTGTCATTGTAGTGCGTATTTAATGTGGCGCTGCACTCTGATGTTGTAGGAGAAAACATTTATTTAAAAAAAAGTATATTTAATTAAGCAGAACGTGTTGTCTATATTTATTTAAAGTTGCGCATTTTGATGTGACGTCACATTTCTCAAACCCCTCCCCCTCGTCACACATCGTCACAAATGTCTGACCCCCCCCTAGGTGCTTGACGTCATTTATGGACGGCCCCTTTGCGGTGTCTCTCTCCGTGGTCGCGTGGACTTTCCTCCGGGTTTTCCCTCCACATTTAGAATCAACATCACGCGTTTTTAGAGTCTCTGGCTGCTGCTATAAGCTTCCACACGATAAGCCACTTCGTTGAGCTATCATTTGGGGCCGTCCATAAATGACGTCAGTAATTTTGCTGTGGCGGTTCAACCTGAAGACGGAGGCTTGTGTTGCTTCCGAAACGTCGTGATTTAATTTGGTGGTTTAAATTTTTTTATTTTCAATTTAGTTTTATTTATTTAAGTTGTGATTTAATTTAGTTGTTTTCATTTTTTTTATTTTTTACCTACGTGACTTTATAAAAAAAAAGTATATGGATCCTTGCAGTCACGAAAACTTCAAAGCTTGGAGGCTAAATACTCTTAGGTTTTTTCGGTAAAGTCACGTAGGTAAAAAATAATAATGATAAAATAATAATAAATGAAAATAACTAAATTAAATCACGCCGTTTCGGAAGCAACACAAGCCTCCGTCATCAGGTGTAACTGCTCCAGTAAAATTACTGTAGCGTGTGAAGAGAAGCTATTCAAGACAAGTGTTTTTTATATATAGGAGGCTACTTTGCTTGGAGGCTAAATTGTCGGCAGAGGGCAGTGCAGCACAAGATGCATTCGAGATTTGAAGATTTCGTGACTGCAGGAATCCATACTCTTTGTTTCTTTCGGTAAAGTCACGTAGGTAGAAATAAAATTTAAGTCAATTAAAGTAAATTTAAATAACGAAACGTCGTGATTTATTTTAATTTAATTTATTAAAATTTTATTTTCACGTAGGTATAAAATAAAATATCGACGTTACGGACGCAACACAATTACAATTGTTTCTTGCTGTGGGTTTATTTTAAATATACGTGACTTTACAAAAAGAACCAAAGAGTATGTATCCCTGCAGTAAAGGAAAATTCAAATCTAGATAGTGTCCTATTCTTGTTTCGCATGGCTGCTGATGTAAATGGCAGAGCAGCAACTACAATCTTCTTGGTTCTTTCGGTAAAGTCACGTAGAAGGGAAGTAATAAAATAATAAAATAATTTATTATTACCGAAAGAACCAAGAAGATGAATCCCTGCAGTCACGAAAGCTTTAAATCGAAAAGCAACTACAATGTCACATTCAGGTGGTCAGGCCAGTCAACTGCGTCAGAAGTAAGCGCAGTGGATCGCTGTGATGTCTCCGTCGTATTGGTGGGTCACGGCATGTTGTAGGGTTTGTGCTGAATGACCAAAGTCGCGCAATTAAAAGAGTTTTTTATTTCCCATTTGTGCATTCGGTATCCACATCTGCAATGCTTTGTGCAGCGGGTGCGATTTAGGGTGGACCATGAACTTGGTGGAAGATCAAACCCCAGGGATTTTCTGCGTTGTGTCTATCACGTGGTTAAATTTCGATTTAAAGCTTTCGTGACTGCAGGGATTCATCTTCTTGGTTCTTTCGGTAAAGTCACGTAGAAGGGAAATAATAAAGTAATACAAATAAAAAATTAAATTATTCTCACGACGTGTCGGCCACAACGCAAGCAGCCGTCCTCAGGTGAAGAACAGGTCTGTCGGAAAGACAGCGTCTTCACCTGTGACCGAAACGTCGTGAGAATTATTTTAGTATGTTTTATTTTATTATTTTATTATTTCCATTCTACGTGACTTTAACGAAAGAACCAAGAAGAGGGATCATCCTTGTTAAAATTTCAAATAAACTCAAAAGCAGTGGCTTTTCCGTACGTGCGTGGCCAATCGTGCGAAACACACAAAGCAGTTCTAAATGAATTCGTTTTCAATCTAGGCCGGGCGTCGGAGGGGAGTAGTGTTAATTGAGAGGAGTGGGAAATCAATTCCATTGATTAGGTACGAAGTACATACGGTACAATCGTGCGTGAGAATAAAATTAATAAACTCTCACGCTTGTGAGACGAGATTCGTGAGTTGCCCAAAGTCTAACAACCCCCCGTGAGATATGTTGTTCTCTGACGTGAGATGTTTTGAAGTCTCACGGCCGTGAGATGTCCCGAATCACGCCCTTGAAACGCTCAATCTCACGCCCCTGAGATGCGTGATATTCCCAGTCTCATGCCCGTGAATTGTCCAGAGACTTAAGCCCGTGAGATGCGTGAAAAGCCTCCGTCTCACACCCGTGAGATGATGCCCAGAGACTCATGACCGTGAGATGCCCAGTGGGTCCCACGGCCGTGAGATGCGTGAAAAGCCCAGAGGTCATCACGCCCGTGAGAGATGGATTGGCGTGACCCCCCAACTCACTCACACCCCCCTCACTCACACCCCCCCTAACTCACCCCCCCCGGGGGGGGGGGGGGGGGGGGGGGGGGGGGGGGGG
>JAAXLI020001320.1:58759-91718 GCA_014621495.2 Entosphenus tridentatus | reverse complement strand
CAAAGAGGAGTGGGACAAAATCCCTCCTGAGATGTGTGCAAACCTGGTGGTCAACTACAAGAAACGTCTGACCTCTGTGATTGCCAACAAGGGTTTTGCCACCAAGTACTAAGTCATGTTTTGCAGAGGGGTCAAATACTTATTTCCCTCATTAAAATGCAAATCAATTTATAACATTTTTGACATGCGTTTTTCTGGATTTTGTTGTTGTTATTCTGTCTCTCACTGTTCAAATAAACCTACCATTAAAATTATAGACTGATCATTTCTTTGTCAGTGGGCAAACGTACAAAATCAGCAGGGGATCAAATACTTTTTTCCTTCACTGTACATGCTAATTTCTCACAATAACATCATGCTAATCCCTCACATTAACAGGATGTTATTAACCAGGTAAAACCCTAATTGCTTTGTAGTGGTTGTCCATCATATCTGCCGGGTACTACTACTATATTTTTCCTAGTTAACTTCCCCCCCGCATCCCCAGCTCTCTCGGCCTCCCCCCCCCGCCCCGCACACTTCCCCCCCCCCTCGGCCTCACGTCCCTCTTCTAGCGTCCACGCAGCGCTCTCCCTCCCCCTACCCCCCCTCCCTCTCCCCCCTTGCTCCTCCCCCTTACCTATATAACCTCTTACCACGGCAACTCTCCCACTTTAGCAAAAAAAATATTTGCTGTGGTTTTCCCACCTGATGATGATTGCTTGTGTTGCAATCGAAACGTCTTGATTTAATTTATTTTGATACCTACGTGACTTTACCGAAAGAACCAAAGAGTATAAATAACAAGTGCATTATCCTTATTATTAGTGCCGCTGCATGAACTAATGATCTATAATTTCTTTACTCTTAAAAGAAAATCAAGTGTTTGAATAGTTTTCAATAATGTATCTGTATTTTTAAAATGTATTTTCACCAAAACTCTCGAATGTTTTTTACACACAAGTGTCCGTCATCACCTGATGATTATTATTATTTTTTCTATTTACGTGACTTTACTGAAAGAACCAGAGTACCTTTTAAATGTTGAGTGTCTTAATCTTACGTTAACCATGGGTGAACTGTCCATTGAGCTGCCATGCTTATTTGACCTTTCAAAGACGAGCGGTCACTGGTTTTCCTTTATTCTCATTGAAGATCTTAAGACACGTGATGCGTTGGAGTATTTACCGCAGAGGGCAAACGTGTTTCTCCCTACCCTTCCAAGTCAAGGGTCTCGTGGATTCAAAGTGGGACAAGCTGATTTTGTTGTGCTGTGACTGATGGTGCAGGCCCTGACGGAAAACCCGAACTTGGCGTTTGTGAAGCCCCAGTGGATTTACTCTTGCAACAGCAAGGGGAAGCGTCTGCCACACCAGCCATTTGTAGTCATCCCCCAAGAGTGATGCTGCCGACGGGCAAGAACTCGTTCCTCTTTTCCGAGAGAACGTCACGGTGATGCAGCATAACGACCTTGACGCAAAGTGGCAGAGGACATGGGATTAACAAACACGTGTGTCCAGAAACGTCTGTGTTGTCGAAGCAAAATGCTGTTACTCCCAACATTTGATTTAAAAGAAGTAAAAAAGAAAATACAATAGGGGAAAGCAATCTTTTTTTTTCGGGGGGGCGCCCCCCCCCCCAATTTTTTGTACAAAATGACAAAGCGCTAAAGTATTTCTACTAAGTAATGAATTGCAAAAAAGACAAAAAAATGTATTCAGCAGATTCTGTCAACCAATTGTATTGTTCTGTATGCATGAAAAATTAATACGCCCTCGTTTTTTGTGTAATTCAATATGCAGAAGTTAATCACTCGTGAATAGCGTTCACACATTGCATCGCGTCCCTTTTGTGGATGTTTATGGCATATACCTCTTCGTCACAGTTCTGTCAACACCTGGTCGTGTTTGAGAAAGGCTTTTCTGTGATAATGAGTTCTGAGTGGATTAGCATAGAAAGCCAACACAGAATAACAGTCACCGCTATTGAGAAAGACACTTTGTGTTGTGGTTGCATAATGGATTATTTCCATTAAAAGTTGTTACCAACAAGTTGCATGGTACTCCATTAGCGTTTAGGTACATGGAACCAATATCAATGAGTTAAAAGCTGGGATAGATCATTTTCTGTATTGGTCGTTTTTTTACCATTTAAAAAAGTTATCTCTTAAAAACAATGAATTTAATCATCAGCTGTCTGCTGATTGAGGACCTCCCCCCAAGCTACCATCATCCCTCGTGAGATCCTGTGATGTAAAACTCCACCTCATCTAGTATTTAAAGAAATACAATTGCTGAGCATAATAAGTAGGCTTTAAAAGGAAAAAAACCCCAATGTATTCAATTAACTTAATTACCTGCAAATATTATTTGTAAACATACCACACTGTTGAAGGAGTTCATCACATTTCCCCGGACACATCAAGTGGCAGTTTAGCCACTCGTATTTCTTGTTTGATTTTCTGAATGTCAATAAAAGCTGTAGAAACATCTGTGCAGGTGGACTCCACGGGGCAAGGCTGTCTTTAGCTTTGGCATGCCCGAGAGGTGGTGTTATATAAGTTGTGGCCCAAGTATCTAAGTGTTGCGGTCGGTATCTTATAAAGTGCTCATCTCTTGTAGATGTAGGTCCCTTCGTCAGTCCACTGCAAGGTGAAGGCCTCTCCATGCCATGTTGGTATTCTGAGTTGTTGGACCATACTTTACCATGCTGGTCAGTGCGGATTGGTGAAGTGGTTGGGGGTGGAGGGGCCATTGCAGGATTGGATCACATATCACTCGCCGCTGATGGTAGCTGTGGCCGGGAATCAAAATCGGGTCGCTGATTTGTAGCGCATTGAGCTAATCACTGCGCCACCGTGTCACCCGGTCAATTCTTGAGGCCACAGTTGTTTCGTAGGTGTGTTTTGATACATAAAGTGTTTACATTGCGTTTCCTTACGTCTGAAAGTGTGGCGTCATTTTTCTATACACGTAGTACAGTATATGTAAGCTATGAAAATACGCTTTGTCACAAAACGTGTTTTTCACTTGACTTTAGGACGTCATGACTAAACCTGAATGTGTGCGTATCATTTGGAATGTCTGGAAATGCTGTATTATTTTAATAAACTGCAAGGTGCGCTTTCAAAGTTTATTTCTGTGTAAAATTCACAGCTTTATTGTGTATACAGGAGTATTGAACATACTTCTACTTTGCAGTGTAATATATTGTATACAACTTTAAAGAGCTCTGCTGTGGAGTATCCTGAATAATGATTCATAATTGAATGTTTGGGTCAAACCGCATAAACAAAATGTATGTCATAAACCCTCCTCCATCCAACAGACAATTAATAAAGTTGTCACGTTAACAAACGTGCCAATTTATGACTGCTTCAGCACACCGACGTGTTGAGTGTAGTGTCAAGAACATTTAAAGACGTTTTTGCTGATAGTTCAAACCAGCATCATCACGAAGTTGCCAGGGTTGTGCTGCTTGGATCATAATATTGGTCGTGAAAGTTCTTTTGGTAAAGTCACGTAGGTGAAAGTAATAAAATAAAAAATTAAAACAACTAAAATAAATCACGACGTTTCGGGCGCAACATAAGCGTCCTTCATCAGGTGGGGACCACCACAGCGAAAACAATCGCTGAAGTGTGCTAAAGAGATGGCGGTAACAAGGGATTATATAGCTGAATGGGTGGGGGTGGGGAGAGCGGCAAGGATGTTCCTAGAGTTCGAACTAAAGCAGTGCTAATACGTTGGTTGGGGGGGGGGGACAAATCTGCACGATCGAAACACTGCACGTCAAATTTCCTATTGATGGTAGTGTGCAAGGCTGGGAGTAAAAGACTGGAGATGTGGGTATGAATATAAACTGTAAGGCAGCTAATGTTTAACTTGGTTAATAACATCCTTCCAATGATTGCTCAATTTGAATCCATCTTCTCGGTTGAATTTATGTCTATGTATATCTGGATGGCTTCATAGACAAATCTTTGGTGGTATCCAGACGGCTTGCAGAGCACTTTGGTATCGGAAAAAACAATATCATGAGAGCCCACCGCGTTGTAGCAGTGGTCAGCTACGGCAGAAGAGTTCGTCCTACCGTGTTTCAAATCTGACTTGTGCTCGTGAATGCGGTCAGATACATGTAATTTCGTTTCCCCAATGTAATAATCGCTTTCACAATCACTTCTGCTGCTGTCTCGTCACCGAACGCTACATGGATTTTTTTTAAAGCTAGCCTATCACTAATCTCAGACAGAATAAGATTGCTCCGATTTGAACTCGATAATTTAGACAAAATTCTCTTACAATCATTTAAATGTCGCTTTCCGATTGGGATCGTGTTGACAACATGACAGTCTCCTCTGCTAAATTCATTGTCAACCAAATGTAAAACTAACTTGATCGCCAAATTCAACCTCCTGTCAAAGAAGAAGCCAGACCCACACATTAAAAAGTTAGATGTCAACAAGATTGTTATCAGAGTAACATCCCAATTTCTGACAATCTAAAACCGGTACTAGCTAAAGGGCTGAATTTCGCAGTTACCTCTAAACATATCCCAGTGGAGGATATAATCTCCCAGGTCGATGTAGCCCTCAAAGGCTTAGGACACATACAAACAGACGTTGCTAGAGCTGAAATTGCCACTATCCTCAAAAATTCTAAGAAATCCATTACCAACATTAGCAAAAACAAGCGCTCTGAACTCGCAAATTTGAAAAAGAGGGATGACATGGTCATCCTCTCGGTCGACAAGGGCAATGCCACTGTCATCATGGATAAAACCACATACAACAACAAAATCCAGGACCTACTCAATGATGGCAGCTACTCCAAGATCAATAGAGATCCTACTAACAGCCTAACTACAAAAACCAACAAGATCATTACCAGTTCGACTTCTCTAATCGAACCTGTCAAAAGGTTCTCCCTAAAACCTTCGGCTGCTAGACCACCCATATTCTGTGGTCTTTCCAAGATCCATAAAGAAGGTACCCCACTGCGGCCCATCGTGTCCATGATCAACTCACCTACCGACAAACTAGCCTATTTTCTGTCGGATACTTTGCTTCCCTTTACTGGCAAGACCACTTCAGAAGTACTTAATTCAACTCACTTGGTCTCTCTAATCAAGGACATTTCACTGTCCCCTGACGATGTCCTCGTCAGCTTTTATGTGGTTTCTCTATTCACCAAGGTTCCTGTGCCTTACACCATAACAATAATTGAAAACTTAGTCCAACATGGACTGAACCCTGATGTCCCTGCGCTGGTTAGGCACTGCCTTACCAACACGTACTTCACCTGGAATGGTACTTTCTACAAACAAAATGAGGGTACCCCCATGGGTTCCCCCTTGTCACCAGTGATAGCCAATGTTTTCATGGAGAAATTTGAAACCGACGCCATCCAGACATCCACCCTGCGTCCTTCCCTGTGGAATAGATATGTGGATGATACATTCGTCATTTGGCCACATGGCCTACCAGCATTGAACCAATTTCTCTAGCACATTAACTCCATACACCCATCCATCAAATTCACCATGGAAGTTGAGAAGGATGGCAAGCTACAATTCTTGGATGTTCTGTTTGAGAGGAGGCCCAATGGACATTCTGTCTACAGGAAGTCCACCCATTCAGATTCCTATCTGAAACCTGTTTCCCACCACCATCCGGCACAGAAGAATTCCCTCATCATAACATTACACCATGGGGCCCACTGCATTTCTGACCAACACCACCTGGCCAGTGAATTAGAACATGTACACCGGACCCGTAAGATGAATGGATATTCAGACCGAGCTATCCGCAAAGCTGTTTCTCCAACCATGGAGAAACAACCCCTTGAGACTCTGATCAAAACCATCATGTTACCATACATAGCAGGCGTTACCAAAAATATTTCAAAAATCCTAAACAAACACAAGATCTAGGTCCGATTCAGTACAGTACACAAAATCCGTAATCTGATCCCATCCGTAAAGGATGTCATTCCTGACTTGCAGTACCCTGGAGTCTACAAACTGAGTTGCACTTGTGGTGATTGCTACATTGGGGAAACGAAACGACATGTATCTGACCGCATTCGCGAGAACAAGTCAGACTTGAAACATGGTAGGACGAACTCTTCTGCCGTAGCTGACCACTGCTACAACGCGGTGGGCTCTCATGATATTGTTTTCTTCGATACCAAAGTGCTCTGCAAGCCGTCTGGATACCACCAAAGATTTGTCCATGAAGCCATCCAGATATACAAACATAGACATAACTTCAACCGAGAAGATGGATTCAAATTGAGCAAACATTGGAAGGATGTTATTAACCAAGTTAAACTTTAGCTGCCTTATAGTTTTTATTCATACCCACATCTCCAGTCTTTTACTCCCAGCCTTGCACACTACCATCAATAGGAAATTTGACGTGCAGTGTTTCGATCGTGCAGATTTGCCGCCCCAACCCTCTCCCCCCCCCACCCAACGTACTAGAACAGCTTTAGTTCGAACTCTAGGAACATCCTTGCCACTCTCCTCGCCCCCACACTCTCCTTGGCTCCTCCCCCCCGCCCGCTCAGCTATATAATCCCTTGATACAGCCAACTCTTTGGCATACTTCAGTGATTGTTTTCGCTGTGGTGGTCCCCACCTGATGAAGGATGCTTGTGTTGCGCCCAAAACGTGATTTATTTAAGTTTTAATATTTTATTTTATTATTTTCACCTACGTGACTTTACCGAAAGAACCAAAGAGTATGGATCATTGTAGTCACGAAAACTTCAAATCTAGAATTGGTTGTGAAAGCCCACGTGTTCAATCCTGAATAATGTATTACTTGGCTAATAGATCAATATGTAAAATATTTTATATGTAGATATGTAAAGGCAAGGGGTAAAGGCTTCCCCACCACGTGTTAGTCACGTGGGTGTGAGCAAGGTTCAAGCTTGTTCAGTGTTGGCTGGTGAATGTGGGGAAACGAGCGTGACAGCTTCAGATATGACTCGTCACCGATGTTAGCCGTGGCCGGAAATCAGGCTCGGATGGTCGGGTTCTTATTGCGGTGAAATAACTGCTTCCCGTATATTGTAATGTGTTAAGCAATATCCAGTACAGTACAAGATGATCGGTTGATAGATACGTCACCAAAATAGAGTGAAAAGTTTCACTTAACAGCCTCAAGAAATCTCCCACCAGTTCCTATACACTTGTTAAAATTAGTAAGACTCTTAAGACATGGAAGGTTATTATATTTTTTCCTGTTAAGGCAATGTGTTTATTATGAATGTGAGTTTTTATTAAATTGTGTTTATTGCATAACCGCCAACGCAGCATCACCAATAATTGATCTTCAGTATGGAGCGATCGCTTTCACAATCAGTGGGGGTTATCTGTACATGTGTAATGAGCGACTTCCAGACACGACGTGTAGAGGGCTTATTTATTTCTAACACTTGCAGGCACGACAATCACTGAGCGACATATATACACATAGGGCTACACATAGCTGACCTATCCACACAGCCCCATCGTTGGCGTCTAACCACATAGCTGGCTGACTAATATAGCGACGACGATGATGGGAGCCGTACAGCGGATTGGCCATGCGGCCGGACGATGAAGAAGAGATGACGGCTTAGACGGCGACGGCAGCCAGGACCCGGACCCCACGACAGCCCCGAACCTCTGGTCCCGTCGCCCTTATATACTCCTTGGCGTGGCCAGGCCCTGCCTCCGGCCACGCCCCCTTCTAGAACCTTCGAGCAGGTTCCCAGAGCTTTGCGACTGACCCTGCTTTTAAGCTTCAGCCCAGTTACACTCCCCTTATGGATAGTTATTATATAAAGCACTCATACTCGTGATTACCCCTCCTGGTCAACAGATGGCACCCTGTCATTACACATGGATCACCCTGTGCTATACAATCATTCGCACATGATTTATTAATGATCGTGATTCGTTCTTTTACCAGAGGGAACCATCGCCCTCTTAACACATCTTCAAACGCTTTCGACGTGCATGTTTCTCCTCTCTGTGATGTCTTAGGATTTGTAACTGGGGATATCCCATCTGTCGTGTTTCCCATGAAAGCCATGGCGTGTACCCGGAGAAACCCCACGCACACAAGGATAACGTTTCCGAGTCCTTCAGAGAGAGAAATAGCAACAAACGTGGAATGACTGACGACGAAATTAGAGCCACTTCTTATTTGGACACAGCCACAATAAAGGACCCTAGGTTTAGAGCTTGTCTTCCAGCTTGTAACTTCCTCCGAACGTCCCCACTCCTCGTGCTCTCCTCTTTTATATTCCTCAGCCCCCTCTCTCAAACCTTCTTGTCCTTATTTTTCCTTTAGCCAATCCCTGTCCTTCCCCTCTAACGGATTCTACGCGATCTAACCCAAAAAACACCTCTTGGATACTATCTGTTATCCGATTTCTCGTTCAAACCTTATTCCTCCAATCCCTTTAAAAGTCTGCCTCCCGACCAATCACCGTGGAGGCCTCTTTCTGCCAATCGGAGACCTTTGTTTATTTTCAAATAGCCGTTTGCCTGCGTATTGGCTTGAGGTTATTTTTCGGTCATTACACGTGTAAATCTTACGAAAACGAGGGTCACGTTTATTATGAGTTTGTTATAAAGTTGTAAACATCTGCTTGCTTAATAGGTAGGCTTTCACGACCAATATCCATAACAGAGGTTTGTAATTACTGGCGAAACGTCGTACTCGGTTTGTAAATGTTGTGGCTTGGCTCTCCAACACACCGGTGTGCTGTACTAGTGTAATAAAGACTCCGTCAGGCACTGCTGGTCTCCGCTTGTCTTTTATTCAGGCTCTTCTCCGCACCCCGCTGGTCTCCTCCTCGGACCAGCGTCGTCTCGCGCACGCCCCGCGCACGCTCCCTCTCGCGTGCCACGCACGCTCCTCCGTTAGCTCCTCTACTCCCGCACTCCGCACACCGCTGGTCGACGGCGTGCTGAGGTCCTTTGGCCACGTGGCCGATGGCGCGGATCTCTCTCTCATCACCCAACGTGGCTCAGACTCTTAACTTCCCTGACTGCCCCGATCTCTTCCAGGCTCCCACTTATATCCATTCCCCCCACGTGACCCTGACTCCTCCCCTTCCGGATTGTCAGATCCGGCCTTCCCATACTACCCCGCTGGCTCCACCCCCATTCACCTCGCCTCCCATTGGAGCCGAGGTGAACGGTAGCCCCTCACGCCTCGCAGACCAGGCTCCGCCCCGCAATACCCCGGGCTGTGTGATTGGACCAGAACCCAGCAACAACCCCATTTACGCTCGCATTACACTAGTGACGAATTGGCACGTTCTGTTTACGTAACAACCCTTACTAGTTGGCTGTGTCGGGTGGTGGCGGGTTTTAATGACATATTTACGCGATCTAACCCAAAAACCTATATTATGGATCTGTTTGCTTGCCACATTTTCAGATTACCATACTTTCCAACACATTAACGCTGCCTTAAGTTGTATTTTATGTGCTGTGAAAAAGGGCCATTGCCTGTTTTTTTAATGTTTCGGCAGTGTTATTGACAAATACCATGGAGTTTGTATTTATACCTGCCAACTTGTTACAGCATGGCATAACCGTGTAGACTAGTCTGAATTCTTAAAAATGTGGCTCTGAAAGAGTTAATGCATTGTTGAGTTAAAGTTAGCATGTACTTTTTTATATATAGAAAGCATTTGAGATTGCTAAATCCATTCCTCCTGTCTGCCAAGCTGTAACTGTCAAGCTTATCCTTTCAAAGTCAGAAAAACAAAATGGGCACCATAAAAAAAACAGAACTCATATTTTTACTGGCTAATTTTCACTAAACCTAATATATAGCAATACAGTGCACACTTAATTCTACGTAATTTGAGGTTGCAGAACCGAATTAATTGTCAATGCTCAGGCATATTTATTGGTTTGTGCATCCGAAGTGCTGCAACATTCAAAATGGCTGCAGAAAGAGTGAGCGTCACCATTCTCAGCATGTGTTTCTTGTGTTCTGTGTATTAGTGGTAGTCGCTAATTCATCAACGGGCCGTTTCCAATGTTCCTCCAGGTGTCATCATACATCACCACTAGCCCCGGCCTCTTTGCCAGGGCATGTCCGCATTGAGTGCGAGCCGTGAGCAGTATCAGGTCGAGCGTCGGGATCCCCCTGAATTAGGAAAGTCAGTTCTATAAAAAAAAAGTGTATGGTAACCCCTCAGATATGCTTGTAGTTGTTTTTTCTCCAGAATGGTGAAAACACTGTCACCATTCTTCAAATCATGTAAGCTGTATGAATCTCAAAGCAAAGACCCACTGCAAAAAAAAAATGAATTTTCTCCCAACAAACCAGGAAGGAAAAACTGTTAAACGGCAGTAAACAAGAGTTTTTGACATTTCAAAAAGCTACACATTCCAGGGCAAAACTTAGAGATCCACAGAACAGAATTGCAATTTAACGCATTCATATAATCTCCCCCACAGATAAACGGCAACAAGTTGCATGGCACAAGTCCTCGAATAAAAGTTTCACAAGCAAAACATCAAGGCTACAAACAATAACTCAAAGGTACCTCAAGTGTGGTGAGCTCAAGAGATAAAGATGCTGGTAAAAGCAGACCTCTGCACTTTCAAGTCGTATGGATGCTGTCAACTGGGATTGCCATGCCACAACTGCATTAGGCAGTCTTTCATCTGTCACTACATTTAAAACGAGTGAGCAGATTTTCGAAGCCTCTAAATATAACCAAGTTGTCAGTATACGCTTCGCAGGTGAGGACAAATATACCTTATGCTACTTAATTTCTGAAGAACAACAACCATGGAGAGCTCAGCACAAACATGGAAATCAAACTATCAGCAGTTATGGTAATTATACTTCGGCTTTCAGAGGTGTGGAAGACCTGCCAAATTAAATATGAATACTTCCTTTAACATCAGCAGGAGATCAACCTTTAAAGAAAAACTTGAGCCATGTATAAGTAATATAGGGTGGTCCTTGACTTACACAATTTGTGGGATCCATTCATAAGTCGAACGGTTCGTAAGTCGGAACATAGTAATCTATATTTAAATGCCCACATACAAACACTCCCAGCGCGAAGCTCCCTCAGCTGGACAAGATAGTGACGTCGTTCAATTTGCAATTGAGAGTTCGCGTTTTAAGTCAAAGTAAAAGCATATCTTTCATGGAAGCTGTGAGAGGATCAAATCCCTCACTGATGGCCGTGTATGAACGCCCTGAAGAAGGATTTCTGGAGATGGTGCACTTAACTTTGAGACTGGGATCTGACATCCGGGCACAGCCTGTGTACAAAGAGTTTATCAAAGAAAATGAAACGATATCCTGCGTTCCTGACTGCCGGTTTAGGTTCCTCTGACTGATGTTTGGTGGCCAGAACCTTTTGGAAGCAGAACGAACAGAAGATGCAAAGGTGCAAGAGAATGAATGAAACACTCAAGCGAGAATACACGGGACTTCATGTACAATGTTAGCGGTGGCAAGCTCTGGAGTCCTTATTTCGTTATTTTTTTAGAACATTTGGACTCTTGGAGGCATGGGTTAAAAAGAAAAACGCGTGGGTCTAGAACAGCAGAACAGCTGATGGCCGGCACATTTGTGCCATGAGGAATGAGAACACACAAGCTTAACCTACAGGGCTTGTGGGGAATTGTTATCCAACAGCCGCTCATGTACGTTGAGAACGCGAACAACTACAACATGAGATCCTGCGGCGGAGTCGTGTACGGATGGAACTCATAACTTCCAACGGGTACCACACGAGGTGTGGGTGCGCACTGCAAGTGTGGGAAGGTCCCGTGCACTGCACAGCAGCTTAGAAATGCAGAGGCACCAGTGGCATTGAGAATAATGATAAGGTGTTGCTTGAAATCGGTCTGAAATTCTAAAACTGTCTTGTTACATCCAGTTTACATGTGCACCAAGACCATTTTTTGTCCATATATGGTTAATAATATTTAGCTCCAATGCAGTTCTTTTATTGAAGAAAACTAATATATTTTTCTATTCGTGCAAAACACTGTTAACATGTTTCGTCATGTAGGTTAAATAGTTTTAGGAGAAAGTGTTGCCATTTTTGTTAATGCTTTGTAGCTAACTTTTAACTCTCCATAACACTGACTGAACTTATATTTGTTATATTTTTCTGGACAAGGGTGTGCAACAAAAATAAGGTTTTTGTTTTTAGAAGACTTATCGGATTAATGGACGTCACAGTAATTTTGCTACTGGTCAAAGCTCTATACCAAAGTAATTATATATCGTATAATACATAGCCTTTAAATGTATTTGCATAAGTAATGTTTTTGTAACAAAACACTAGTTAAAAGGTATGCAATAGAGAAGATGCCAAAACTATACTTTTAACCATATTTCAAGATTCAACGATTAAATAATGTCCTTAAATAAGAGTATTTATTACATTGCAGCACTATGTTGTGGCATTGTAGTTCATTCAGCTTGGAAAAAAATAAAAGTTCTAGAAGATACTCTATTTAACTGCATCTTTATTGAGGCTTAATCATCAAATTTATTATAAAATATCTCTGAACAAATCACATGGCATCATCGTCTAGGAAGCAATGGTGATGCCCCTTTTTGGTGTCCGTTTTATTTGGGCGAAGTTTGAAGGTCAAACCTCTGCCCTGTGATGTTTCATAGACGCGAGAAACAGATTCAGCAGAGAGAAGAGAAAAAAAAGTACTCGAAAAAACGATGACTAAAATCCATGCGCGAAGCCTGACATCAAATTTAACTAGTCGAGTGTAAATTTTTATTTAAAGCTTTCGTGACTGCAGGGATTCATATTATTGGTTCTTTTGGTAAAGTCACGTAGAAGGGAAATAATAAAATAATACAAATATGATGATGATTGCTTGTGTTGCAGTCGAAACGTCGTGAGAATTTTTATTGGTTTATATTTGTATTATTTTATTATTTCCCTTCGACGTGACTTTACCGAAAGAACCAAGAATAGTCGAGTGTAATTACTCATTTAATTGCCTTCCTATTGAGAGTACTGGTTCTTTTAGCTCCGTAAATTAATATTTGGATTATTTCCCTATACTAGCAAGGTATCATCGTCGTCCGTTCAGTGAGCGCGCTCCCTTGAGGCATGCAGCTGCAGCGGAGCCACGTTGGCAGGTGCGTCCAGCTCGCTCAGATGTGTTCAGCCAGGTACTGAACAATAACAAACACACCCTGGCGCCTCCACAGGTCAGTACAGGTGTCGCGGGGAGACATTCCGGGGCCAAAGCAGCCCGCGTCACGATACCTCCCACACTTCTATTGCCATCGCTGCCAAGCCTATATCCCTAGCCCGGATAGGCAGCGTATCCAGCCAGCAATCTCGCACGCACACACACGCACTCCACACCCAACACCATCGCACACATCCCAGTCGTGCCGAGCCCACGCACACACACGCGCGCGCGCGCGCACACTCAGATTATTTCGCTCGCTGGTCGCGTCGTTCACTTTGGTGGGGCCCCAACGTGGCCGCGCCACCGCGTGGGTGACACCCAGCACGGAGCATGAGAGACAGCTGAGAGAGAGAGAGAGACACAGGGACAGACACCAAGGCACCAAGGATGGGAGTTCACGAGGCCGAGCTCTTGCTTCTGCTGATTTTCACCTTCCCAGGTGAGTTGCGAGCAGGGCTTTGACTTCAGCGACCCCCCCCGGAAAATGTTTTCCGCACACGGCGCACACTTCTCACGACGACTCTGTGGCTTCAATAGACGCGCGACACCGATTCTCGACTGCAGCCTTACCAGCGAGCCGCGGGTACATTTTCAGCGAGAAGTGAAGTTCTGTTTGTGAGTATTTGTGGTGGTGGTGGTGGTCAGGATCAAGTTACAGCCAAAGGGGGTTCATTCCATCAGCCCCGCACCCCAACTCTAACTTCCTTGCCTGTGTTCATTCTCCGCTGTCTACCTGTGGCCCATGTTGAAACTCGATGATGTTCACGAGGGGAGGATGAGTAGGAGGAGGTCGTTATCGCAGTGAGGATCAGGTCCTGGGGCAGGGAGGGTTGGGGCTTGACCACACTTTAACACGGTGCGGGTTTGGTTAAATAGTTCTCGGCCTTCACCAACCCACATTGTCAGCTGCGGATGTGAGTGTCAAACGAAGTAGCCCTGCAGCAACACCGATGACAGCCCTGTTTGTGCATAGTCCCTCCGCTATGCAGGCTGCCACCAGCTTAGCTTCCGATATCGCGGGAGCATTCAGGGTGATTTTGTAATAGGCAGTGGTGGTTATGGGATGTAGGCATGTTGAACTTGTTTCGCAATTGCCGGCCTACACTATTGGGGGGTGGGTCGGGAGCAAGCACCCATAATTACGAGTGGTGTAAGGATTTGTCGATTGATTCATCACACGTGTAAGGATCCACGTTTTCGAATCGTACTGCATGCAATGGTTCCACGAGTCCCCTGCAAGTCACCAGTGGCTTAGACTTTCTTTTTAATCGATTCTAGGAGTAAAGCATGACTATGAATCTCGATAATTCGTAGAATTGGTGGTGGGGCGATGGAAATTGCGAAACTCCACAAACTCTCTCTCTATTTATAAATCTAGTAATAGTGATTCATTTTGCAAAAGCAGACTTTGGGGGGTGGAGGGGGCGGTTTCGATTGTGCAACTGCCTTGGGAACCGACAGATGGAAGGAAGCGATGGCGAGCCGATGTGACATCAACATTATCAGACACGATGACCCCTAACGCGTCTCCAAATGCTTCAGACACTAGCCGTCTGACGCGAGCTAAATGTAAGGGCCACAACTGCTATTCATGACGGGGGACACACTCCCACCCCTTCTCCATGTAATGAATTAACATGGATGATTAACCGCACCCGCAGCACCTGTGTTTCCACGTCTCGCTGAAGAGCACGAGTGTAAAGTTTGCACGTACAGTGGGGTCTGATTCACAATGGCCAATGTTGCATTTTTATCCAATGTTTGGAGAATAAGTGACGATGCTCTCCCCTTACCGACATTAGCGAGGCTTTTTCAGAAGGCGGGCTTTGCCGTTTGGGTCCGCATTGTCAAGATGTGAATCTGCCCCAGGCTGAAATGTCAAAAAGGTAAAGCTGCAGCACTGCAATTGCCGGCTTACACCAATGCTGGCGGAAGGGCCTCCGCTAGAGGGTGCTCTTGAGATCCCCTCTCCTGGGATATTTTGGCCTAGGCTTGCACGCTGGCCAGAAGTCTTGGTCATCACGGCAGCGACCCTTAGTATGCAACGTAGAGATAGTTTACTGAGTTGAGCACAATCAAACGTATAAAGCTGCTAACCATGCGACCGTCAGGGACTCATGGTCCAAATTCCGCAATATCAAATCTGAGTGATTTAACTCGCTCTGGATAGATCACTGCTGGGGGCCAACTGATGATAGTTGCCTTTGTGTCATCATAGTCTGCTGCCAGATGTGGCACAATGGTGTCGTGTTATTGGCATGGGCCCACTTCGTAGACTGGCACCTGGGCCCCGTCTGGCGTGTGAACCCCAGCGCAGTTTCACTGCCTACACACTTTATAGCTACGACACTTGGTGTAGTCGACTGTTGATCGCATGCTGTTTTGAGAATCACTGCCTTCGCTTGCGTTTATTAATGCACAAGTGCATTTGGGTCCCTTCGTGATTCACAACCTTTTCCAACAAAGCGAAAAATAAGTATTCTTTGCAATATTCTAACTGCAAAGGAAGCATTCTGGCAGTAAAACATTACTAACGTTAATGTAATAGTGTACTTGCGTGACCTTTATTTGAAATTTGCATAATGGGAATATACAAATACTTTCACTTCCTTGTCACGAAATCTCTTGAGCAACGCTTAGGTTTCTAACCTAACCTTGTGCTAATATACATCGGCAGCAGAACAATCGACTCACTTGAATTAGTGCCGCACTTAATCTATCAGTCAACTCCAAAATCGATGTGCAAGTCTGCCGATAATTGACGATGTTTTATGAGCAGCATGAATTCCTGGAGTTAACTGCCAATTAAATGTGTGGTACAGTATATTGACATGGCCTCACCCACACAAATACAGATATGCACATCTATATGTGTGTAAAATATATTTGTTCACAATGTCCGTTAACTCTGACCTCAGCAGAAATGTATACAGTTGGCTGATAATTTGCAGAGGGCTCTAATTTGGGCAGTACATTTTTATTAAATGCCTTTTATGTGAAAATTACATTGGTTAATTAAAAATCATAACAGCTTTTTTACACTGGCGCTTACAGGGAAGGTAACACATTGCAGCAATATTTGTGTACTGTGTACGTCTGTGTTATATGAACAATTATAAGGTGTATTCAACATTAAAGTCTGCCATGTGTCCCACCAGTCTGGGCATGGCAAGATTACATATCCAGCCTTGCACATATTCCGCACACAGAGCCCAGGGAAGGCCACAGGCGCAATAGAGCCGAAGTAGTGGCACATTTTATATTTGGCAAAAGGGCACATGTAAACCGGTTTCATCTTCATTGGGACTCGCGTCTATGTGCCTGTAAAATATTTACTGTGCTTGTAAAACCTGTGCCCACTGAAGGCGAGCCTGTGTTCAGCAAGCGGCCGCCCAGCGGTTTACCGAGTTCGATTCCAGCTCCCGGCCACCACTAACACCAGTGACGATTATGCGAACCGGTCCTGCCCCCCCCCCCCCCAGGTTGACTCAGCCCTCAAATGAGTACTTGGTGCGGTGTGTAGTTAACATCGCCACTCGGGAAACAAACGTGGCCGGGCGTGGTTGCTGGCCACCCACCCTCTCGTGTCAGTGCCGGATTAAGCTAGTGCGGGGCCTGTAGCATATGCTATAAAAGGGCCCTAAAAACACACACACATAAATATTAAAACACAAACTTTTTACTTGCATAGTAAAGTAATTGTTAATTTTTTTTGTTGCTATACAGCCAGATAATACGACAAATCGCTAACCTTAAACACGCAGTTGTTCACAAAAGTTGAAGGCAGTATAGTACTATAGTAATAGAGCAAGTGCAGAATCACTGAATCGGAATTGATAGCTTGAAAGTGTTTAGCGCGGGGCCTTTCAAAGTGCGGGGCCCGTAGCTACTACATGTGTAGTAGCTACTTGTGCTACTGGGATAAATCCGGCACTGAGTCGTATGCCGTACCGGCCTTCATAGGTGCTCCTCGCTAACAGCACTTGCCCCAAGGTTAACTCTCAGCATAGCAGCAAATCACTTGTTACGGTGACGGCCTACACAACAGCTCTTAACTGGTCATCAGAGAAGATCTGGAGTTTGGTGCCCAGACAGGAGAGAGTGTGTGTGTGTGAGAGAGAGTTTCACGAGTACAGCAATATGTGAATGAAGAACCCACATTAATTTTACAAATCAGCTGTGGGTGAACAAAAAGCGTACAGTAGACCTAACCTGACATTAAACGCAACACGTACGCATATATAGCGTACGTGTAGGAGCACGCTGCACTGTCATTCAAAATAGAAACCCAACATAACGTGAATACGTTGCATGGCACCGTGCCCGCGGGCAGGCGAGCCCAGTGGGGTGGGTAAGCCCCGAGTGAAGTATGGCGGAGTTTGCCGGCTGGCATGATTACAGCCCACGCAGAAGGCTGGCTCGCTGCCGAGGCTGCGTGTCTTCGTGCCTGTGCTCAGGCGTGACATCCCTGTCGGTTGACACGAAAGCACAGCGCCGTAACCTCCCCCCCCACCCCCCCCCTTTCCATTCAACCTCGCGTGGTGCAACAGAGGGTTGGGCAACAATAGCATTTGTACCCCCCCACCCGCCCCCAAACAACTTAGTCAACACAAATTGTATCGTGGTAATTCTCCGGTAGTGGGTGCGACTGCGGGTCATCCAGAGCTGACCGTAACAACTTATACCGACGAAGCAATGCCCCGAGCTGCAAATAATAAAATATAAAAAACACGCTTTAATGAAATGTACTGTCCGAGCTGCCCACCCCCCTGCCCCCAACGCCCCTCCCCTCCTTCCACATCCCCCGCCCCTCGGCGTGGCTGCCCGAAGCTTGTCGTGACGTACAGCCAACGTCAGTTGAGCGTGGACAATTAGACCCGTAAAAAATATTGTTTAAAAATATATTTAACATTTTTAATGATAGAATATAGTATTGTTATCAGTATGACATACCTATACCAAGTTTTCAGTCGATACGACATTGGGAAGACGGTTGAAATTGAGTTACAAGATTTGAGTTAAATTTAAAAAGCGTGTAAAATGTTTAAATATATATATTTAATTTTAATGGTATTATATAGTCGTGCCATCAGTATGACACAAGTATACCAAGTTTGCAGTCGATAGCACATTGGGAAGTGGGTAAAATTTTAGTTACAATATGTTTTTGAGGATACGACAACAGACGGAGTGAGTTAAATAAAAGCGTGTAAAATGTGTAAAAATATGTTTTGGATTTTTTAAATGATAGAATCTAGTCTTGTCATCAGTATGACATACCTATACCAAGTTTGCAGTCGATAGCTCATTGGGAAGTGGGTAAAAATTGAGTTACAACATTTTTTTTGAGGATACGACAACAGAAGGAGTGAGTTAAATAAAAGTGTGTAATAATTAAAAGGGGGGCAATCGTAGCGGCGATGCACTGCTTCCCGACGCGGGTTTGCCTGCAGCCTTGAACGCCGTGAATGTGGAAATTGTGATCATCCCTCTGCCTCTTGCATCGGACGTACGAAAGGGGAGTTGCGTGAACAGCGCTTGCCACGTTACTTTTAGAATCCCCAATTATAGTCTGCGGACAATGCAATGCACTGCACACTGTAGATTGTTTGAACGTTACGTTGAGGTTGTGGGTATGGAACTGCTGTGTATTGTGTACTGGAATAGCTGCCGCCATGCACCTCATTCGTTATTGTTTGGAGTCGGATCGCGGGAGTCAAAAGTTGTGTCGTGTACCCCCCTCCTCCACCCGACAGACCCAACTTTCTAAAGTGGTAACGTGAACAAACGCGCCAATGTAATACTGCTTCAGCACCACCTGTGTGTTGGAAAGCAATCCACAACATTTTAGAATTGGGTGGAAATTGGTTACGAATCATAATGTTGGTCGTGAAAGCCCACGTGTTAAATTTAGCTGCTACTTGTTTGCATAATGAGCTTATTCAAGGGATATTAAAAACCGCCGTGCTCAGAGTCTGCAGGACTTGTATCGGTTCACTTTCACAAATCAACCAATGAGTGTACTGTGTTCAATTTGCAGGTTTGATTTTTGCCAGTCAGAGTTAATTCCCGCCTCAAACCAATCCGAGATGGAAGCTCAACTCCTGTTTACAGCGCTGGCCAACTTGTGGTGGAAATTCCACCTTTCCAAAGTAAAAAAAAAATTCATCCTTGAATCAAATCACGACTGTAAAATTGTTCACAATTCGTCTAATCCCGTAGGAGGTGGCAGGCAGTGAGTTAATCAGTTCTTGCCTAATTTGTAGGTGATGCAGACGATAGCATGTATACTGGGTATGACTTTATCAATGATTTGCTTATCTTGTCTTAAGTAATACTTTACAACCCTTTGTTAATCAGCTGCTGGATGAAGCATTTTCTATGCAGTGTTAGTCATATCGCTCGCCGCTGATTTTAGCCAAGGCCGGGATTCGAACTCAGTTCGAGAAGTTCATAGCGTAGTGTGCTTACCTCTGCACCGCCACTTCTGCCTTATACTATAACAGTGATTTCACTACTTCCAAATGTAGCGCACAAAGTATGAAAATAAAATGTAAGTAATCTTCTCCGGGCAGTTTTTAAATCGGATTTTTATATTGTTCAGTAGGCGTTCTTATCTTTCGAACTATTATTAAGCACTGTTAAAGCCAAGTGCATGGCCTTTTATGAATCCGCGAAACATCGTAAAATAATAATCTCTTGTGATGGGCATGCGCAGGTCACGTTGATCATTTATTCAGAACGCGACTCTATAAATATGGAGCCATCTGGTTGGGATGGGGCCATCATGTTCACGTCCAAAATATGGAAATAAATCATGCTTTTAGTTCTTTTCCTCATAAATGTCCAATCTTTACTACATCCTGGCTCTTGTTAAGAGTGATAAAATTCGCACAGTCCTTTGTCCAACCATTGCTTGAATGAAGGCCTTCCCACACCGTGTCAGTCATGAGGTTTGTTGGATCCGTACTATTTTATTTCTATTATTAATAATATTATTTATTTTTATTTTTACCTACGTGACTTTACCGAAAAAACCTAAGAGTATGGATCCGTACTTGGCCACGCTGGTCAGTTGTGGGGACCAGTTTGGATATCGCTCGCCAGTGATGTTAGCCGTGGCCAGAAACTCAGTTCACTGGGTATATAGTGTGGTGTGCTAATCACTGCACCACCGCTCCCTACCACCACCAACCTTTTAAATTATGGAGGCGTGAACGCTTGCTCATCCTCCATAAATCAGATTGACTTCGTCATTCTGCATCACATCGTATGCTGAACCTACACGTCGAGGTCACCATTGTGATTTGTAAGATTGTTTTGGTTTCCTCTCATTCCATAGGGATTCTCATGAAAGGATGAAAGGTAATATCTTTTGCATGAAACAATGTATAATACTTAACCTTGTATCTTCACTTGGGGCGGAGTGGAGGCACGGTAGTCATTAGTTCATTGGGATATGAACTCAGCGACCTGATTTATATTCCCGGCAACGGTTAACATCAGTGGTGAGTGGCATCTGAACCGGTCATGACCCCCCCCCCTCCCCTTGGTTAATTGAATTTAAGGTCATTGACAAATGTATTTCGTCAGATTCCAAAAAGTCAACATAATCGTTATTAAATTGTATGCGTGATCTTGAGATGATATTTGTTTAAGAGTTGCCTCCACACTATAATTTTAAAAGTGATTGCTATGGGTATAAAACCATAAAAGCAAATGTCATTGTAGTCTCTGAAATTAAATAACGATTGAAGATTTTATGAGTTGATGTCACTCTGTAACTTTTGCTTTAAAGACGTTTTTGTGGCACAAGAATAGATGTTCTGTTACGATGCATTTACGTGAACCGAGTCTCCCTTGAACCAAGTGGAAAATTCCACGTATGGCATTCATGCAAATTGTTTGCCGGTCTTAGTGTTATAGCGCAGAGCATGAGAAACTAAACAATAAGCAGATAAAGACATCTCCTTCACACACCTGTCCCTGTGCATATAAAACACAAGCCACCCGGCCTTCTGGGAGGTGCATCATTCCAGCCAGCGTTGGTTCAAACTCTGGACCGGTTTTGATGTTCGGTATCTCATCCGCAAAGTCAGGCTCGCCTGAGCAAGGCATTCGCCGTAGTGCTCGCCTAATGCTACATTATCCCGTGCAAGCGAGACAAGTATGCGTCTGTAGTCTGTACATTGCCTGAAGCCTCCCGGTCTCTTTACCGGTCACGCAAAATGGAACGCAACGACAGTTGCCTTCCCACAGAACAGGACCGAACCACATTCAAAATTGCGCAGGAGATACAGTTACACTTTTATCTTGCAATGTAATGTACCAGCCCTTTATGCATCCACGGCTGAATCAAGTTCAGGTGAGTGGGTTCATAATGCCCTCTGTTAATGGGAGTTATTTGGCTCTACTTCCCCATGTTGGTAAGTGTGGGTGGTAAAGCACGTGTGTTTAATATCTTAATTCACTTCAGGCACGCTATCTGCGCCACACCTATCCAGCTTTTACAAAGATTGAACCTTTTGTTGGCTTCACAGGTGTTTGAAATTGTTTGCCATGTGCATTGTTTGTGACCACGCTTCCGAGAAGTGGTGTAGCACAACCACTCCGTGTCGGCTGCACCTCTTAAGCGCATGCCAATTCAAATGTGTATCACTCATAAAGACAAAGATCCCGCTTATAGACTTTAACAGACGGATGGGGCAAGTGCTCTTAGCGAGAACCTATGAAGGCCGGCACGGCACACGAGGGGGTGGGTGGCCAGCACCACCTCTGCCCGCCTTTGTCTCTCCAGTGCTGATGTTTTGCACAATGCACCAGGTACTCAAGCAAGGCTGAGTCGACCTCGTGCAGGCCCAGGATCGGTTCGTCACTGTTATTTTGGCGTGAGTGGGAATAAAACTTGGGTGGCCGGGTTCGTGGCGCGGTGCGCTAACTACTGCGCCGCCGATCTCCACACCGCTCTTTCTCTCTCACTCACCTAGCACTCGACTCCCACGGCGGTGAGGTTTAGCCGGGGTGGCTATCCTGCGCTTGGGGGGCAAGGGTTTGTGGATCACCGACTGAGCTGCGCGGTGGCCAGGGGGTGGCAGTACAACGAGTGTGTTTGTAAACTCATCTGTACAGATCCTTGAGCGTGAGTTCCTTGTATGAATGGGGTTTTCTCTGGTCGATAGTTTTTTTTTTCTTTCCCATGTGCAAAACACACCTTAAGATAGAATCGGAAAACATCCAAAAGCAGGGACCACTTGAAAAATCGGCTTGAGACTCGTTGAAGCTTACCTGGGTAAATAAATGAGATTATGAATGTACTATTGATGCCCATCCATTGTGTATGATAGTTTCCACACAATTTAAATATGAATGCATCTGGGTTATGCGTAAAACCTTAAAAATGCCACACTTATTACAATGCATCGTTTTAAATTGTGTATAGAAACACAATACATCCTGTATTTATGAATGTTAACTCATGTACTCATCTTAACCCTTAGCACTCCCAAAACACACTCACACGTAGCTTAATGATTTAAAATGAAATTGCACGCACGCAGACCTCAGTTTCCTAGTTTTGGTGGCTCGCCATGTCAAGGTGTCTTCCGGCGTGTCGTGCCGCTGCTGCTGTCGCTTTGTGCCAAAAAGGGACCTTTGAAAAACGTCCAATTGGTGTTGGAAATTCCACAAAACGCAACGGAGACATCGGTTGCACGTATATGTTGTCGTATGCACGCCCCTCAACGCCCACACTCGTCTGTGTGCCGTGTCTCTGAGACGAGGGCGTCTCGTCGCACACCGCCGCGTTGCTTCACAGATATAGACGGATTTGGGACATGCTGTGATACTTGGAATTGGGCGTTTAATGTGATGATTTTTTATCTTTTTTTTTCGTGACCAGCAAACGCGCGTGGGCGTTTGACCGACAGTAAAGCCACAGACGTGTTGAGAAAAAAGCGAGTTAAGGACAAAAAACGAGTCCAATTCCAAAAAACGACCTGCGCTGACTGACCTTCAGCCACTCGAATCGCCACTGAGGTGACATCAGCTGCACGGGGCGTGCTCTGCCCTGAGCCATAGGCGGCTGCTGCTGTGCATGCACTCAAGACGATGGGGTTCGGCATCTTGTGCAAAGTCATTTTGTGGGCTCTCCTGTGCCTCTGCTTTTGCCCTGGAGGTAAGAGAGCCCCCCCTCCCGCTGCCCCCTGGAGGTAAGAGAGGCCCCCCTCCCCGACTGTCTGACGGGATAATTGTTGGGTTTGCGATGAACGTATCTCTCCTGGAGCGGCCCTGCCCGGCCAGGTAATTGGCGCCACTTGTCCGGCCTGTTCTGAGCCACGATAGACATTTAGAGAGGTGGAGTGACTGTATGCCCTCACGGTCTGCAACCAGACAGCATTTGCTGCAGTTGTTTTTAATGTACCCACAAACCTGCTCTTTTTCTTTACTTGACACACCGTATATATAAACTAAATCGGAAGTAGCACCTTGAGATTCTATTTCGTACTCTTTTTAGTGAGTAGCACAGAGCTGGACTGTCCTTGGGTTATGGTTTCCCTACATTGGAAACTTAACGTTGTCGTTTATGGCGGTAGACAGAAGACTTTGACACTCGTGGACACTCTTGAGTTGGGTGCTTTATTGCATGGCAACGGGCACGGTGACTGACAGTAATCATTGGGCCTCTGATCAAGCAGTTGAACTTTGAAAGCACCCACGGCGATCTCTCTCAGACGCATTTACGATTTGTGCGGTTGCGTCGATCGACCTCTATGCGAACAAACAGCACGCGGAGCGAAACGAACGGACATCTCGTCAGAGAGGGCTGCACGGCACAGCCCCGCGGACCAACCTGTTCTGTGGTTGGGGTCGGTTTCCAAGTAAATTGCTGCAACATTTGGGAGCGCACAACGTAGGGCGGCGATGGTAGCGATTCAGCATGTGTTACGCCCGGTCAGCCGCTGAATAAAAAATGGACTTTGTACCAGGCAGAGGGCTTGCGGTAATAATAACAAAAATGACAATTATTGACCCGTGAAATCGTCACTTCTGCATTTAAAGTCATTTCCCGGAGGGTCCTGTTAAATGTTTTGGGCCAATTGAAGTGCTGTAACGAGCATTTGGCTTTGCGTGGGAAGAAACCAGAGAACAGTAAGTAGAGAAATTCCAGCATGCATTCACTTACACACTCCTGCTGTATCAACAGACATGGGCAACTTCGATATTCGGGAAGTGAAAACGCTCACATGGCGAGCACCACACGGCACAGTTCACAACGTGAGCCATTAAAATTGATAACACCCCCCCAATATAGTCGTGGCGGGTGCCAAAATTCACTCCGGAGCTGTTTCGCTCGAGCACACGGCTGCGATTGCCTGTGATTTTGTAGACTTGTTCAAAAAAAAATCTGTACTTTCAACCCCAGGTTTTCTGTGTGTGCGGCTCGAGAGCGCTGCTCAGCGTGACTGTGAGCTCCTCTCGCCCTCTTGGCCCGTGAAGGTTCGTCTTGGCGGTGTAGAATATTGCCACGATGCATCTCGGACAGAAAAAAAAGTGTCATTAATTTGCTCAAACTCGGCTGAAACACGGCAACTGTTGCGGACAAACAGAAGAGGATATTATCAGCTGCACTGGTCGGAACAGTGCCCCGGTAGCAGATGCGCTGTCACTCACTGGCAGCCCATTGTAAAACCTTCCCACGACTGTGCAATATGATATAGATTCTTAAGCCCACGGTGCATGCATTGCATTGCACGAATCAGTGTGTTCAATTCATATTTACTCGTATGTAATGAGTTTACGTGACGCCGCCCTCCAGCCACTAGATTTTGCTACGTTCACCACGACAAAGAAACTAAAATGTATTCTTGAATCAAATCAGGATCCTGAATCTTGCGAATTCATCGTAAAATTCGAGTTTTTGCTCGACATCAGCATCAGCCTTACAGGGGAGAAAACTTTGGAATTGTACGCACCCACAAGTTGAGTTTTTTTATTATCAGGAATAACATTCCTTGGTTCTTTCAGTAAAATCACGTAGGTGAAAATATAAATAATAATAAAATAATAATAACTAAATTAAATCACGACGTTTCGGGCGCAACACAAGCGTCCGTCATCAGGTGGGAACAACCATAGCAAAAACAGTTACTGAGGTTTGCCAAAGAGATGGCTCTGACCAAAGAGTATGGATCCTTGCAGTCACTAAATCTTCAAATCTAGAATGATCAGGAAAAACATTGGTAATAACAATAATAAAAACACGTTTTACTGCCTTCATACAATCCACTGAAGGCTTCCCCACACTGCGTAGATCATGGATATTTTTCGATTTAAAGCTTTCGTGACTGCAGGGATTCATCCTCTTGGTTCTTTCGGTAAAGTCACGTAGAAGGGAAATAATAAAATAAAAATAAAACATCATAAAATAACCCGACAGACCTGTTCTTCACCTGAGGACGGCTGCTTGCGTTGTGGCCGAAACGTCGTGAGAATTATTTTATTATGCTTTATTTTTATTTTATTATTTCCCTTCTACGTGACTTTACCGAAAGAACCAAGAAGATCATGGATATTGTTTGAACAAACTTCGCCGTGATGGCTCGTATGGGTTGGTGAAGTGGACTAGAGGCCCGGGACCCGTTCAGATTATAATCACTCGCCCACCCATGTTCTCATGCAAGGGCCCAGCCCATTTATTTTCCTTTTTGGTACCACCTGACATGGCAACACTTCAATGAAGAGAAGCCTTCATCCAATACATTTAAACCGCCAATTTGAAGTGAATTACGCAATAACCTTATTCAAATTACATTATCTACTTGTATCACACAGATAACAAAAAATTTGCATGACAAAATATTTGCCACCTCTAACGAACAATTTTCTGCTCTGGCCCATGGCCTCGTAGCCACGTTCGGGAATCGCGCTCGGGTCCTCTAGCTTTCATACGAGCCAATTTCCTGCAACAAAAAGCAAAAGTCAATTCGTCTCTCTGCTCAATTGACCTTTGAGCCGTGTTCATCTTCATCCGAGGTCCTTATCCGCCATCCCCATTAATTCTGAATTTCTAGCGTACAAGCCGTTAATGAGATCTCGTGTTGTTGGGAGTCTCCTGAGGTCTAATGGGTGAGTCACAACATAGTCAGATCAGCGAGGCTAAATTCCCGCTGCAGTGGAAATATTTGGTGTCAGGCTAAAAACCGGCCATTGGCATTCTGTGCGCTCGAGAGCAAATCAGTGGATGTGGCTGTCAGAACACAGGTGTAAGTTTACACGTATGTAGAACTTCTGTTGCACAGTATGTAGCCAACTGTGCTGATCGGAAGTGCAGCAGCTCTGAGCTGGAAACCAATACCGAATGAAGACTTGTATAATTTTCGCTAACAGGACGAGCCGCCGACGGCATTACAGTTTTTTTCGAAAAGTGTATTTTATTTTAATCAAGGTCCACAGAGCTATACAACTTATGTCGGAAGCGACCTGGCTATCACAAATGATAGCTCAACGAAGTAGCTTATCGTTTGGAAATATATAGCAGCCAAACCCTCTAAACGCATTTTGATTCTACGGGGAGAGAGACATGCAAACACCAAATATACAGGAGTCTGGGGCGGGGTCGAACCCACGACCTCCTGTACACCAGGCGAGGTAGTTAACATCTCACCGCCGTTGCGCAAGCAGTGTGCGGACCTTAAGCGGGTCACCCTTGATTTTTCTGTGTCGTTGCCAAATAAAGCTCAACAAAGGGTGTTTTATGTTTTTTTTTACTCAATGCTTACATTGTGCGACCGCAGAGAACGGCACAACCGCTGACACCTCGAGGTACGCGGTGCAAAGTTTTAATGCCATGATATTGTCAGACAGAGGCTGCCCCGACCCTGGTCTATGGAAGCAACGCTTCACCAGACTAGCCGAAGGAATCGGTGCATTGCATGCAGACATGTTCAGCTCGCACACATGGCTCAATTCTAGCCTGTGTGCAGTGTATTTTATTAAATTATTTTGCATTAATTCACAGTGGGCAGGAAGGAGCAGATCAAAGGGCTCGCATAATGCGCATGCATAATGTACGTTGACTCATTAACCCCCCTCCCCCCCCCCACTTTGCGCAAGAGTGCAGAAGTTTGGTCACCACATCTATGCCTCTGTATAAGGAACGAAACAGGTGGACTTTTCCACAAATCTGGCTGTCGCCTGATGAAGATAGTTTTAATTACTGGCGAAACGTCGTACTCCGATTGTAAATGTTGTGGCTTGGCTCTCCAACACACCGGTGGGTTGTACTAGTATACTACACTATATACTACACTATACACTACACTATACACTAGTGCTGTACTAGTGACGAATTGGCATGTTCTGTTGACGTAACAACCCTTACTAGTTGGCTATTGTAATACAGCTATAGTAATAGAGCAAGTGCAGAATCACTGAACCGGAATTGATAGCTTGAAAGCGTTTAGCGCGGGGCCCTTGAAAGTGCGGGGCCCGTAGCATATGCTACTTTTGCTACTCGGATAATCCGGCAATGCATCTTCCGTCCTTTGGCTGCTATTCCTGTCGCCACTCTCACCCATCATCCCCTCTCACCGTGATTTTCCTTCCCAAGCCCCCCACTTACTTTTCTTAGCATTCAGTATGATCTCTAATTTGCATTTGTTCCCAGATCCATGTGTTCCGTTGATTTAAGTACTCATACAATTAACGCTATGTATGTAGAAACATGATACAATGAATTAAATTACACCTTGGGGCGTAGGGTAGTGGCGCATTGGTTAGAACGCAGCTCTGTGAACCCGACGACTTGAATTTGATGCCCAACCATTGGCTAACATGAGTGGTGAGTGAATTTTTAACCGGTCCTGCCTACCCACAACTTCACCAACTCGCTCTGACCACGCGTGGTGAACTAAAGTCAAACAACCCGCATGGGCCAACACGGCACCAGAACGCGTTCATACAGAAGTGCAATGAAAAAGGGCTGTATAATTTTTTTTAACGTTATTTCAACACATATGTATAAACTTAGAGATTACTTATTTAGAAAAAAAAATATATAGCAAAGGCTCATCCTATGCAATAGCTAGAAATGCACAACAGCAAGTAGTGAAAGAGAAAGTGGAATTTAAAGCGTGCACACACAACTCTACCGTGATATGGAAAAGTTTGTGGCTAAACCGCCCCACAAGGAATGATCTATGGAAAGGCGGCCCGTTGAAGAAGGATCGTGTAATGATTAATATCGTCTCCGTATTTATTCCCACTGTACCACCACCACTGGATTTGAGATTGTGAAGATTAAAAAAACCCACGCTTGTCAGCTGTGTCAACACGGTACCTAATTCCCGCCGTGTAGTCACAAGAGATTGTGTTTCGGTCACCGCCGCTGTTATTTGCGCCGAGCCATTGCAGTGCCAGACCCTTTAGCTCGCGGTGATGAGGCTGAGTTTGAGTTGTCCACGCAAGACCACCTGAAACCATCGCGCGATCCCTGCCGGGTGCTCCGTGGCTACACAGGCAAAAAAATGCGTTGAGTTGCATGGCAGTCGTTGAATGCGAGGATGTTGGTGTCTCGTTTGTAGCTTTGTTCGCGACCATGTAGAACAAATTCCAACAAAAGCAATCAATTTGTTTATAAATAAGCACGAGCTGGTATTTGTACCTCGAGTGCAATGATTTGATGGCCATGGGTCGGTTGGGTGGTACCAGCCGATGATTGAGTGACACTAAACGCGGAAGTAACGTTTTCCCCTGGGTTTTTGTTGAGGCCAAAAAAAATAATAACCTGGCTCAGTTTCTTTAAAGCATTTGTGTGCGTAGAGAAAATGTACTACTTCTTATAAATGATTGTTCAAAGCATTCTTTACATAAATGTGTGTTTAAAAGAGAAATGTGGAGCACTGAAATTGCTTTGCTTGCGCAACTGCTGGCCCAAGGGCTAGAGGGCCCCTCTCGAAGGTACTTGGCCTCTTCTTCCACGCTTGGCCAGAAGTCTAAACTAAAACTAAACTAAAAGAGTTTTTATTTAACCAGGTAAGGCCCACTAACATGTATAGCTCTTTTTTCAGAAGCGACATGGCCACAAATGATAGCTCAACGAAGTGACTTATCATCATGTGGAAATATATATCAGCCAAATGCTATAAATGCGTGGTGTTGATTCTAAATGTGGACGGAAAAACCGGAGGACCCAGAGAAAAATCCAGGAGACCATGGGGAGATAAAATTCAAACTCCAAATATATAGGCGTCAGGGTCGGGATCGAACCCACAAGCTCCTGCATACCAGGCGAGATTGTTAACATTATTTTTCCTTTTCATATAATAATTTCTGTTTGAAATGAACCTTACTTAAACAAAAATATTGCGTTTAATATAATTAATTGTGGGGAGGGGGGGGTCACAAAACATCTGGACCACGCTGTACAGTCGCCACATCCCCATGTGCAGCAGTTTGCCGAGCGCGGAGATTTTCGCAAAGTTTCGGAACGAATCTCCAGCGCCTGGTTCCCATGCCGTCCTCACTCTGCGGGCAGGATCCATTCTCGTTTACGTCCCCTAAATCATAACCGAAAGGAAATGAAAATCAAAACAGAGTACATTTCAAGTGTGGGGGGGGGCGGTGGAAATTTACAGCATCGTTGTGTGCGACATGGTAGTGTAATGATGTTTAAGTTTTAACGCAAACGTTTGAAGAATAACAAAGTTGTTGGAGGGTAATATTTTTCGGATTAGCGGTGTGGACCTCGTCGTCTGGCTTTGCTAATTCCCCCACACCTCCAGAGGGCCTGTCTGGCCATACAAGTAAATTAAAAACAAACGTGGCGCAAGATAGTTCCGCTTTTCTTTCACCCCCCGAGGGAAGCTAATGTGTCAATGAATTCGCTCCGCATGCGGTTGTCTGGCACAAACAATTAATTAATGCGGCACACATTGAAGTCATTGCTGGACAGGCAGTCTTCCCACCCGTGTCATCCCGAGATAGTATTTCGTTATTTATCTGGTAAAAAAAAATGTAATAGCTTCATTTGTATTTGACTATACTCACCACGCTGGTCTGTCGGGGATGGTGAAGGCTGAAGGGCTCGGAACGGTTCAGATATCTGTCGAATCTCATGTTTGCCACGGGCGTAAATCGAACCCCGGCGCCACTGGGTTCACAGTGCACACATTTATACTGCATACACAACATATAACAGACCGAAATTTATTTCACTTAATATTACGTATTATTCTTCTACACATTTGCTTTAAGGACCAAAAAAATTATCTCCCACGATAAAGTTGGTCGAGAAGAACAGCTGCTGTACGTGGCAGGGCTTTTTCAATGTCCGTCCCCCTACCTACATATGCCCTGCGTATTGTGTCTTCGTTCAGTCGCCTTGGTGCGCTCATCCGTGCCGCAGGCGTGTTCCGTTTAATGCGCGCACACACACACACAGAGAGAGCAGTCGTCGCGATGTAGTTGGTCCGAGTCGCACGCACCGCGCTGCACCGGTTCAGATGTCGCGTAACCCCAAAGGGCGAGCTGCTAGCCAGCGCCTCTGCACCTGGAACCTGACCCGAAACGTCACGTCGAGGGAGTCTCGTTGGAAGGCATCGCGCTCGCCCTAGTTCTCTGACGCAACACGTTTCAGGCTAATGCTCTCTCTAAAAGGGGTGCTTAACTGCTTCAATGTGTAGCACTTATGCAATCGATGCGTTGCAGCTTAAATGATATCATGCAAATATGAACTGAACGCAAGCGTTGCACTCGGAGTAACGCGATACAAACGCGACCGTTGAGGCCCTAATGACACATTTACTTTTGCATGCTCAGATGTCCTCATAATAATAATAAAATAATAATGAAAAGCACATTTGGTATTCGTGCTGTTCTTATTGCGCGTAGGTGTTGAAGGCATTTGCACTTATGATTCATAAGCTTGCGGAATAATATTTCCGTCTTGAGGCAATCGTGTGGATAATGCGAGGCAGGTTCGTCCACGGATGTCTACAGTGGAGCATTGTCAAGGCAGCTTTGGTGGCTTCCTCATATCCGTCCGATATTAGAAAGCCACTGGGAAGCGATGAACTTTTAAATCTGGATTGAAAACTAATTTCTTTAGAACTGCTTCATTAGACCTCCTTTGCCAGTGTAGTGAGTTCCCAGGGAGACAGACGACGTAGTCGAGGCACACTCTTTTATTCAACCAAAGGGCGGTAACAATACTTGAAGGGGTAACGGCCCCTTCACCCGTACTCAATGGGAAACACCCCTAGCACTATTGCCTCTGCCCTATTCCCAGTTCTCCGCTAAGAGTGCTATGGGAGTCTATCTGATCCGGCCCTGGTCAAGCACGGATCTCGGCACCCAGCTAACCAGGCCGTGCTCTTACAAGAGCAGAGGTCCTGGAGCTCTTGGGGCCGCGCCACTGGCTTGCCCTGCTCGGCCCTGACAAGGGCAGCGAGACAGGGGAGTCCCAGGGCCTATACTGCCGGTCTTCAGACTTCACTGGTAAGCTTCTTCCACACTGGCCCCGAGCTCTCTGGCTCCCCGCCTTTTATAGGAATCCTCTCCGAGGGGTGGAGCTATGGGGGATCACAGGGCCCTCATGGTCCCCCAGGGTTAACGGATGCGGACGTGGATGTAGACACCCGTGTGTGGGTGCAGACACCCTTGTGTTTCTGTCCGCCTTTCTCCCCGTAACAACCAAAATATAATAATAGGGTTTCCCCCCTTTTTTTTCTGGCAACAAAACTGAAACCTTTTTACAAGGAATCATGTGCGCATTAACTACAATACTTGTGGTCAAAATGCAAACAAAAACTTACTCTGATAATATATGCATTGTCCTTGAAACTGATTGGTCCACACCAGAGACGGCTTTCTTTTGAGCCTCGTCTCAGTTGGTGCTAGACCAGAGGACGCCAAAAGGTGTACAGCTCAAAGACAATGCCACTATTAAAGTAATGAGGGCTCGGGGTAAGCATATATATAATTAGACCTCCGGTTGGCTACGTACGGTGCGAAAGAGGTTCAACATAATCTTGATTTGAAGCTTTCGTGACTGCAAGAATTCATACTCTTCCCTCTCTCTTCTCTCTCGTCCACTTCAGCAATTTGTCTTGCTGTGGTTGTCACACCCGATGAAGATTGCTAGTGTTGCAATCGAAACGTTGTGTTTTGTTTTATTTTCATGTTATTTCTAACTACGTGACTTTACCGAAAGAACCAAAGAGTATAAGTTCAACATACTGCACTTACATACAGTCCAGCTGTTGACGTTTACGTCACTGTTAGATTAACAGTGACATAAACTCCATTGGAACCTCATTTGCCAGTAAAAAATATGATAATTGTTTTTTTACCCTTCTATCTGGCAACAAAACTGACACCTTTTTTTACAAGGAGTCATGTTTGCATAGACCGCAATACCTGCAGTCATAATACAAACAAAAGACATAACTCTGATAATGTGCACTGTCCTTGAAGTTGATTGGTCCACACCCGAGACAGCTTTCCTTAGAGCCTAGTCTCACATGGGTTGGACCAGATGACGCCAAAAGGCGCACAACTCAAAGACAATGCACTATCAGAGTATGAGAGCTCGGGGTATGCATTTACACCATTGGAAACTCATTTTAAAAATACTGGCAAATGAGGTTCCAATGGTGTAAATGTTTTCTCCCACAACATCAGAGTGCAGCGCCACATTAAATACGCACTACAATGACAATAGTTTTAAGCGATTTGAAGCATGTTTTATTTGGGGGGGGGGGGGGCA
>JAAXLI020001320.1:35874-55983 GCA_014621495.2 Entosphenus tridentatus | reverse complement strand
TTTCTGTCCCCCCCCCCCACTTCTCTCTCCCCCCCCCTGCAGCCGATCTCTCAGATCTCTCCAAGTGCTGCCTCGGGGTCCACTTTCTGCCCCGCCCCCTCTCTCCCCCCACCTCCTCTCTCTCCCCCTACTGCCGAGGCCTATATAACCTCGTGTCACGGCAGATCTCTCGGCTACTTCAGCAGTTTTTTTCTGGCTGTGGTTGTCCCAGCTGATGACGATTGCTTGTGTTGCGATGGAAACGTCGTGATCTATCGTTTTTCTACCTATGTGACTTTACTGAAAGAACCAAAGAGTATATTAATCAAATTTAACATTTATTTATACTAAAGTCAAACAAAAATGACTACAACAGATTTAGAAGTGAGTTGTTTTTCGAGATTTACGATTATACTATAAATCACTTTCACGAATCAGCCCCCAAATGTAGTCTCTCATCATGTTCTCATTATACTGTCCTTGGTAGTGGCGTTGAAAGTCCAGTATATCCTGGTGGAAGCGCTCGCCTTGCTCCTCCGAGTATGCTCCCATGTTCTCCTTGAATTTATCAAGATGAGCATCAAGGATATGGACTTTGAGGGACATCCTACAGCCCATTGTGCCATAGTTCTTCACCAGAGTCGCAACCAGCTCCACATAGCTTTCGACCTTGTGATTGCCCAGGAAGCCACGAACCACTGCGACAAAGCTGTTCCAAGTCGCTTTCTCCTTACTAGTAAGCTTCTTGGGGAATTCATTGCACTCCAGGATCTTCTTTATCTGTGATCCGACAAAGACACCGGCTTTGACGTTTGCCTTAGACAGCTTAGGGAAGAAGTCTTGAAGGTACTTGAAGGCTGCCGACTCCTCATCTACAGCTCTAACAAATTGTTTTATGTCCCAATTTGATGCGCAGTGGTGGCATCAGCACCTTCCGGGGGTCCACCAGTGGCTCCCACTTGACGTTGTTCCTCCCCGCAGAGAGCTCGGTCTGCTGTGGCCAGTCCCACCTGTGGTAGTGCGCCTTGGTGTCCCCACTGTCCCAAAGGCAAATATAGCAGGGAAACCTGGTAAAACCGCCTTGGAGACCCACCAGGAATGCCACCATTTTGAAGTCTCCGATGACCTCCCAGCCGTACTCATCATACTTCAAGGCGTCCAGCAAGATCTTGATGCTGTTGTAATCCTCTTTGAGGTGCACCGAGTAAGCCAGGGGAAGAGACGGGTACTTGTTACCATTATGGAGCAGCATGGCTTTGAGGCTCTTGGATGACCTGTCAATGAAGAGGCACCACTCATTCTGGTTACAGGCGATTCCGATTACATGGAACAGACTGGTAACATTGTGGCAGAAGAAAAGCCCATCTTGACGGGTGAATAAGCTGCAAAAAGGTTGGTGACGCTTCCTCTGATCTGCGACTTGCACACTTTCATGTAACAAGTTCAACTGCTTGAGCCTAGACATCAAAAGCTCGGCATTGGACTTGGTGAGTCCAAGATCTCTGATCAAGTCGAGGTCTTTTTGGTTGGGGTAGTGTGGGTTGATCTCCTCAGCTCCACCTCTGAAATTGTCATCTGGATCTACAACGTCTTCTCCGCTCTCTGAATTTCTGCTCTCTTCGAAAGACGGCTGCTCTCTTTCCGAAGGAGTGGGTATGGGGGAGTTCATGGCAGCGTGGCACCAAGGGCGATGGATGAAGGAAGGTTCGTATACGTGGCAGCAGGTGCATTTTTGCCAGTCCGATGTTTGGAAGGGTCCACCGTGCAGAAGTAGCAGTTGCTTGAGTGGTCAGTGGGTTCCCGCCAAATTCTTGGAATAGTAAACTTCATGGCTCTCTTTTCCCCTCTGTACCATCCGACAAAAATACATTTATTTCACCCATGGCTAATGTGTAAGAGATTCTCATAACATTTTTCATATATGATAAATTTTTTCAATAACTTAAAAAATTGTTAAACATTTTAAAATTAAAAACTTTTACAATGAAAAAAATTGCAACAAATTTTATAACATAAAATTCCGAGCAACAATTGTCCATCTTACCTTCCAGAGTTTTTTTTTGCATTGGTCGGAGGTGAAATGAGGTGCCCAGGGTTTGTCTTGATCCCTGACAGGCATGACGAAATATGCCTTGTAGGCCTCACACATCTTAACAGATGCTTCCACAGAGTACTTTTTCGCTCTTGTCTTGATAAATTGTCCGCCGACATCGCAAAATGCATCTGCCAGATGCTTGCAGCCTCTTGATGCCATCTCAGAAAAATGCAGATATGTATCCACTTAGGCAGCAGGAACTAAACTGAACTGGTGGGCTTAAGGCTCCTGTTTTTATACTACTATTTACAGTGAGGGAAAATAAGTATTTGATCCCCTGCTGATTTTGTACGTTTGCCCACTGACAAAGAAATGATCAGTCTATAATTGTAATGTTATGTTTATTTGAACAGTGAGAGACAGTAAAACAACAACAACAGAATCCAGAAAAACGGTTGTCAAAAATGTTATAAATTGATTTGCATTTTAATGACGGAAATAAGTATTTGACCCCTTCTCAATCAGACATATTTCTGGCTCCCAGGTGTCTTTTATACAGGTAACAAGCTGAGATTAGGAGCACACTCTCAAAGGGAGTGATCCTAATCTCAGCTTGTTTATACAGGTAACAAGCTGAGATTAGGAGCACACTCTTAAAGGGAATGCTCCTAATCTCAGCTTGTTACCTGTATAAAAGACACCTGTTCACAGAAGCAATCAATCAGATTCCAAACTCTCCACCATGGCCAAGACCAAAGAGCTCTCCAAGGATGTCAGGGACAAGATTGTAGACCTACACAAGGCTGGAATGGGCTACAAGACCATCGCCAAGCAGCTTGGTGAGAAGGTGACAACAGTTGGTGCGATTATTCGCAAATGGAAGAAACACAAAAGAACTGTCAATCTCCCTCGGCGTGGGGCTCTATGCAAGATCTCACCTCGTGGAGTTGCAATGATCATGAGAACGGTGAGGAATCAGCCCAGAACTACACGGGAGGATCTTGTCAATGATCTCAAGGCAGCTGGGACCATAGTCACCAAGAAAACAGTTGGTAACACACTACGCCGTGAAGGACTGAAATCCTGCAGCGCCCGCAAGGTCCCCCTGCTCAAGAAAGCACATATACATGCCCGTCTTAAGTTTGCCAATGAACATCTGAATGATTCAGAGGACAATTGGGTGAAAGTGTTGTGGTCAGATGAGACCAAAATGGAGCTCTTTGGCATCAACTCAACTCGCCGTGTTTGGAGGAGGAGGAATGCTGCCTATGACCCCAAGAACACCATCCCCACCGTCAAACATGGAGGTGGAAACATTATGCTTTGGGGGTGTTTTTCTGCTAAGGGGACAGGACAACTTCACCGCATCAAAGGGACGATGGACGGGGCCATGTACCGTCAAATCTTGGGTGAGAACCTCCTTCCCTCAGCCAGGGCATTGAAAATGGGTCGTGGATGGGAATTCCAGCATGACAATGACCCAAAACACACGGCCAAGGCAACAAAGGAGTGGTTCAAGAAGAAGCACATTAAGGTGTCCTGGAGTGGCCTAGCCAGTCTCCAGACCTTAATCCCATAGAAAATCTGTGGAGGGAGCTGAAGGTTAGAGTTGCCAAAACGTCAGCCTCGAAACCTTAATGACTTGGAGAAGATCTGCAAAGAGGAGTGGGACAAAATCCCTCCTGAGATGTGTGCAAACCTGGTGACCAACTACAAGCAACGTCTGACCTCTGTGATTGCCAACAAGGGTTTTGCCACCAAGTACTAAGTCAAGTTCATCATCATTATTGTCAGCCATGTTCAATCCCCTAATGGACGAAGGCCTCCCCAAGCTGCTGCCACTACCACCTGGCTTCACATTTATTATTATAGACCCATCCCCAATAAGTAAGTAACCATACCATTGCATATCAATGACTTTGTCGTGGTTTACTTTAATTGGCCAAAGTTGAAAGGCATTATCTGTCATCAAAAACTCCCCTCAAGGCATTTTGTCAGCATATGAGTGGTGATAGAAATGTATGAAATAAAGTTTGTTTTTGAAGTCCCTTTTAGATGTATTTTACTTTTATGCTGACACCCCAAGGTAAGGATATGCCATGACTTGTAAAAGGCTTGACCCTAAAACTGAATGTAGATGTTTTCAAATCCACAAAGAAGCCTAGAAAAAAAAATAGCCGTCAGGCACGGCAGCGTGGCGCTTCGCTCAGATATGCAAACACAAATTCGCGATTCAATATTTGTCCGAAGTGATAAGACCGTTGAGGCCCAAACATTATCTGTTGCAATTTCAAGATGTTTCGGTTGAACGGCGAGCAGGCATTAAAAGCAAAACGAATGAACAAAGACATTCCACGTTGCCCTTGCGATATTGAAACTGAAGATGAGCTAAACAAAAGCGGCAGTCACACCTTGCACCAGCCGTTCCATAAAACAAATTAAAACAAATAAAAAAGCTGAGCCTTAATCCAGCACTTTCCTGTGGCAGAGAGCATCTTTGAAAAAAAACAACCCATGCCTTTAAAATGGCATGTTTTTCACAAGAAATTTATTGACAGAACGACAGTTTTGGTGGGGGGGGGGGGAAATGAAATTCAGAGAATTCTGGGGCCCTTCAGTGTGGCGTTTACGCTGCACGGGAGGAGCGCCCGAGGTCTCGAGAGCATTGTGGTCACGGGAGGACGGCCCGCGCGAGGGGTGCCATATTTCACAAACGTGGAAATCGCAGCAACGCAGCACCGCCGTGTGTTTTGCCTCCTCACTCGCTCGCCTATCACATTAGCGTAGGACAGCGTTTTGAATAAAGTTGGCATGGAATTGTCTTCAGTGCCGACCCACAAATGACGCGGCGAAAATAATAATAATGATAACGCATCCAGCCGCTCTCATGCACTCGCGAATGTCTGCCCGGTGACCTCTGCACAGGTCCCTGTATTGTCATGAAGTCGCATTTTGTTCAGCTTTTCAGCGTAAATTAAACTCAGATTGGTTCGAAATCCAATTTCAGATCAACTTCGAGATTGACGTTACTCTATTCAAGATATTTTTTGGGCTCGCCCCTTGCCTCCGTCTCATCTCACTCTTACTGCCATCCACTCACTCTTTGCTCCATCGACCATCGCCTTCTGTCAAAAACCCCCCAGTCAACCTCTGCACAGTGGAAGGCCACTTCTTTTCCTCTGCTGCCCTCAATGTCTAGAACTCTGTTCCTCCAGATGCGCGTGCTGTCGACTTGCTGTGCCTGTTCGTGCGAGTGACAGGTTGTCGACTGGTGCCTTTGTGCCCCAACTGGTTTCTCATCCCGTCGTGCGCGCGAGAGTCGAGATACGCGAAAGAAGGAGCCGAGCATTTACACTGTTTCTCTTGTTTGGAATGCAGTGCAAGTCCACTGAGCCTTAAGTATTATTACCTTGTGGGTGCGGCAGAGGTGGTTGAATCACTTATGTATAGGTGAATGGTAAAGTATGAAGTTTTTTTTTACTACAACTGCTATTCTTTGCTTTCATGAGATTATAAAAAGTTACAATTCTTCTCAGGATGGTTTCCCCTGGTTTAATAGGGGACACTGACTGATCGATGGATTCAATCAAGTATTCTATTACATGCTTTGTGTCAGGATAACTTAGCTTGTGTATTCTTTATTCAAAGACATTGCCAGCTGAATCCGGTGTCTCTGAACAGCATAGACACGCTACCCTTTAGCTTTATGAGGGTAAGAGTACATTTCAGCCCTTCATCAATTCACTGCCCTGTGAAGGTCCCCATGCTGTGTTGGTCATGGGAGGTTGGTTACTTCATCACGCTGGTCGGTGTGATACACTGGTCAGACAGTACTCACCACTGATGCTAGCCGTGGCTGTAAATTCAACTCAGGTTGATTCTAAATCCAAGTCCAGATCAACTTCAAATTTGACGTAATTCTGTTCAAGATCTTTTTTTTGGGGCTCGCCGCTTGCCTACCTCTCATCTCACTCTTACCCCCCCCCCCACCAGGGACTCTCTCACTGCTCCCACCTCTTCCTTCTCATCTCACTTTTACTACCATCCACTCACTCTTTGCTCCAGCGACCATCTTCTTCTGTCAAAGCCCCCAGTCGTCCTCTGCTCAGTGGGAGGCCACTTCTTCTCCTCTGCTGGCCCCATTGTCTCGTGCTCTGTTGCTCCAGATGCCCCTGCTGTAGACTTTCTGTGTCTGTTCAAGTCCAGGCTCAATATCTACTTTCTCTCCTCTACCTGTGACTGACTCTTCGTTCGTAATCAAAACAACGAATCAGCCTCTGTTGCCCGTGTCCTGTGTCCTATTGCCTGTGACTTATTCACCTGTACAGTGCCTTGAGATGCAGTTTGAATGGAAATGCTCCACATATTGCATTGCAGTGTGCCACCGCTTCCCTTCCGTGTCACTTCAGTTGTTCCCCCGAGTGCCGATGGACGGCGCTGCCCCTGAGTGATGTCTTCTGTGGCTTTTTGTTTTTGCTCCACGCGGCAGGAACTCAGTCGGCACTGAGGGTGATCGTCCCTTCTCCGGTGACGGTGGAGTTGGGGAGCGATATCATCATCCCGTGCTCATACGAGGTGACGGACGGCAGCTCTGCCACCTCGTCCTCCTCGCCCGTCACCTTGCAGTGGCTCTACGTGAGTGACACAGCGGGCATGGACACGCAGACCACACGGGGAAACAGATACGGACTGATGTGCATGTATGTTGAATTTATTTCGCGCCGTACGTAGCTTAACCTGCTAATCCTAGGTGTGTGGGAAGGACAACAAACTAAACACAAAAAGCAGTTGTAAAGAAAATGTTTTCAATTTTGATTGAAAAGTGCAGTGGCTTCCTAATGTCGGAAGGAAGAATATCCAAGATGGACGCAGAAGCGCATCTGAAAGCACTCTTCAAAGATCCTCCGATAGCAGTGGCCCTTAACCTGCACCCCGTTGGTTCTCATCGTAAAAAAAGTAAAATGCGAATAAATACATAGGGTTTCATGAAACAAAGTAGTTGTACCTGTCTGGGGGTGAGAGGTGCCCTCTCTGGGGGTGCGAGACATGGCAGAATGTTTTTACAAGGTAAATAATCGAAACACAAACACAGGGTGGAGTGTGCAGCCAGCATCACTCCTGGCTTGCCTCGGTCTCCCCAGTGCTGATGTTTACGCGATGCAACGGATACTCATTCAAGGCTGAGTCAACCTAGCAGAGGCCCAGAACCCGTTCAGATATTTGTCACTGTTGGCCGTGAGCGGTCTATCGAACTCGGGTCACCGTGTTCGTAGCGAAATGCCGTAAGCACTGCACAAATAATAACGCCATGTATTTAGCGCTTGTCACCAAGGCTCTCAAAGCGCTGAAAAGCACACAGTAGCAGCAGACACTGCTGCAAACCCACGCACGCCCACAGACACGCACACACCCACAGACACGCACACACCCACACCTCCACACGCACCCCCACACACAACAAGACAAGATCCCCCGTATAGCCTAAACAGACTGTTAGGGCAAGTGCTGTTTGCGGCACACGAGGGGGTGGGTGGCCAACACCACGCCCGGCCGCCCTTGTCTGCCTAGTGGCGATGTTAACACATCGCAACAGCTACTCATTTCAGGCTGAATCGACCTAGGGGAGGCCCAGGACCGCTTAAGATAATCGTCACTAGTGTTGGCCATGAGCGGAAAATGAACCGCTCCCCCACACTACATTGCCCTCACACTACACACGCACACACCCACGCCTAGGCACGTATGCACACACGCACGCACGCACCGCCTTGCAGGACACGTGAGATGTGTTCAGACATACGCACGGGGGGGGGGGGGGGACGTGCGGGGTTGAATCACATCAAGGCACATCGAGGCACTGCATTAGCAACTCAATAAGCAATATGCGTGGAATTGGTCAATGCGACTCGTTGCTAAAATGCGCGACCCGGTTTGCATTGTTTTCGGCAATGCCAGTTTTGCCAGCTCTTCTGCGGACCATGACATCCGAGTAATTGGTCAGCTGCGATAATTTCATTGTTTCGCGGTTAAGTGCGTCTCGGACTGGGAATCGTTTAATTAGGGCGATGTGTAACGGGCAGATGGTCGTGTCGGAATGCGGAGAGCTTAACACGTTATTCTTTATTTCACTAAAAGCGCATCTGTTAATGATTGAGTTGGTGGCCATAATCCTGATGTGTGGGTGTGGATTTAATAAAAAAAAATCGGCTCCGATTTGATACGTTTTTGTGCAAATACATACACTGTACAGGACAAATATTTAATGGTGAATTCAGACGAACAGAGGGGCCATTGGGATCTCTATGAACATTGCATTGAATCAAAGCTGACAGAAAACAATGAAAGCGAATTTGTCTCTTGGCTGACAACCCTGACACTGACGCACGCCTAGAATTTAGCGGACATTTCCAAAACTGTAAATTATCAGGGACACGCAGAACAAAGCAATATATATACTGTATACAGTATTTGTGAAAAATCTGGAAAGTGAAGTGGGATTAAAGTTATGAAATAAAGATATGGACGAGACCAAGGTACAGTGATTTGTATTTACACACCAAAACTTTATTATGAATTGCAAAATTAGCAGTGCATGTCACCTGCTATGACAAAATGGGTCAGAGACATTGACAACAACGAAAATGAAACACGAGCTGACAAGTATACAGAGCAGTTTGGTTTATTTTGTTTAACCAGATGAGAACTCAAGAGGCAGTCTCATTTGCAGGAATAACAAAACCAAGTAAAAAATTCGAAGAGATGCAAAAGCAAAAGAAGCGTGGAAGAGAAATGCGTGCTTGGAATCACACTGAGAGACAGAAAGAGGAACACGTGGATCAGAGAACATGCAAGTCGAGGTCGTGGTCCGTTAGAAAAAACAAAAATTCAATGGCATTGGACAAGGCCACGTTGCCGGTGAGGTTTGGTGGCGAGTGCTCAGTTTCAGTTTCATTTATTTGGCATAGCCCTGTGAGCCATTCGGCTCTTGAATCGGGTGCAACCGCAACAAACAAAAAACAAAAACGTGAACAAGAAAACATCTTCAAGTGACTATGCGCAAACAGAAAAATCCAGGAAAAAAACTGCAAAGTCTTCCAGAAAAAAAGCACCGTACACAAACGAGGTTGGCAACGACGCCAGTGGCAGTCGAAGGAGAGAACGCGCCTCCTGAGTGGGCTATGAACCGCACGCAACCTGGCTCCATACGTGGAGTTGCAGGCCATCCCACGAGCTCATGACGACATGGACTGTGTGTATATATGTCGAACTTCTTTCGCACCGTACGAAGCCAACCGTGCTAATCGGAGGTGCGGGAGAAGGACAACAAACTGAACACAAAAAGCAGTTCTAAAGAAATGAGTTTGCAATCTAGATTTAAGAGTGCATAGCTCCAGTGGCTTCCTAATATCGGAAGGAAGAGCGTTCCAGACGGCTGCAGAAGTGCATCTGAAAGCGCGTGATGCGGTGACCGCCTATGATCGATGGCGAGCCACCGGAACAAGCCTGAACTGCACGTGTCATATACCGTATATGTAATCAAAATGCCTATAAATGGCCGAGCACATAAAAGAAAGAAAATGAAAATTTCGCAGAACCTCCTTCGGGCTCTTAAAGTAGTCATGCATTGTGTCATTTAAAAGGTAACACTGAGCCATAGCTTCATTAATTTTGCGCACAAAGCTAATACTTTACAGTTTAATATGAAATTATTGTGTACGGTTTAATTGCAGGTACCAAGCCAGAAATGGCATTATTGGACGAACCCAAATGTACGCCAAATACATTTTTTTTTAAGGCCGTGACTGGGCAGAAGGGGATGGTGAAATTATTGTCTCAGCTGACTATCCTATTAAATGAGATTATTTTTTTCAATTCCAGCTTTCATTTGAAAAACACCTCAAAGCAGACATTCCATTATACAAAAAAAAATATTTCATAAAAAACAACCTTGCGCCTGTGTTGTGCAAACATGCAATCAAATGGGCCCCCTATACTTGATTAAGCGCTGATCGCCGGGTCCCAGTAAAATATATCGCATAAGTAAAGTGAGCAAGCGAAGCATAAAATTGAAACTAAAATGCGATGGCACATAGCTGAAATAAAGAGTCTCTCTGGATCTAAATGGAAAGAAAATGAAAACCCTTAGATATCGTTTCGACTGTAATCACCGAATATACAAGTGTAAATGTTTCTGAAATGAGTGCAGTGTATTTTTGGCGTTCCATATCGCTGGACGTGAAATTTGCCGCCCGTTTTATTTGGCTCCATCTCATCTAACTCCAGCACTCCGGGGATGTGTCCTCCTGCAAATGCCACGACTGAACGTTCTGCTGTGCAGCGTCGACCTCGTGTTGGCGTTGTTGCCCGATGCCAGGATGAGAACTCTTCCTCTTGCTCCTTTGCCCCACCCACCATTGGTTCACTGAACCTCCGTGGTTCTGCACCTTCTCATTCAATCATCACGCGAATTCCGGTCATCTACGCAGCAGCGGCTTTTAGCTAGTCTTCTAACAAAGACGGTCACTGCATCGCGCGCTTTCATATGCGCTTCTGCGGCCGTCTGGAACGCGTTTCCTTCCGACATTAGGAAGCTGCTGGGAGCGATGCACTTTTAAATCATCCAGTTTGAAAAGTCATTTCTTTAAAACTGCCTTTTGTGTTCAGCTTGATGTCCTTCCCCCGCACCTCCGATTAGCACGGTTGGCTACGTACGGTGAAAAAGAAGTTAAACATAGATACGTTAAACCACCCCCAACCGCTTGCCTCATTGGCTTTTCTTTTTAATCAGCGGGAAGACATTGGTCACTGCTGGTGTAATATTTTGACTTCGCTCCCGTGAGCTTCACAGACACCGTCTCCACAAAGCTCCCGTGGTCCGTCAAATTAAGCAAACACGCGGTCGCTCAGGACAATTACTTAGAGTTTGACTCGTACGGTCGAGGTGACCGTCTCCCGGCATGTGAGTCGAGCTAGTTTCTTCCTCTTGCAGCGCCTTCGACTGTTCAATATTATCGCAGTTTGCAAGACACTGCGAGTTCAATAAAACAACAACAACAACAATGAAATACACTGTTGTTTTGAGTCTAATTGAATACCTGGTTTGAGGTTTATTTCTTCTTTTCATAATGATAAAAAAAATTAACCCGTAAAAATAAAGTTTTTCACTATAAATCCTTTATATGCGTGGCGGCTAGAGTCCTCTCGTCCTCTGGCTTGAAATGGCTGCCACCTATGGGTCAGATGATTGCCTGCCACCATTAAGCAATTGGTAATTAAATATAATTTACTTTTTCCTAAAAAGTGTAAAATTTTGGAATTTCTTTTCACGAAATAAATTGTCACGCACAACGAGTCTGTGTGCAAAATGTCAGCTCGATTCGATCACGGGAAGTGGGTTAAAAAACGACCGAAAGATTTGCACGGTCGTAAGCGCGCAAGCAAGCAAGCAAGTGAACTTAATATAAAGGATTTAAAAACATATCATCATAGGACAGTCGTTCGAAATAATTATCGCAAGTATACACGGTTTAAAAAATAAAAACCCCATTGTCCTTTTCCCCCTCCAAAAATAAATTCCGCCCATACTTTTAGCGTCACCAAATCACCCCGAGTGCACCCGATCACGTCGGATCCCGACAGCTAAGTGGCGACGAGCCTGGTTGATCTCTGGATGGGAGGCCGACCGTGAATACCGAGTGTTGTCGGGGTGGTGACCGCGTGACCCGCCTTGTCCGATCGGCCCTCTGCTGCCGCCGCTCTCTCTCTCTCTCTCTCCCGCTGTCAGGAAGAAAAGGGCACGGACGGACGGACCAGCCCTCAACGTATTCTATACAAGCATGGCAGCACCATCTACCACGATAACAACGCCCACTACTACGGGCGCGTGGACGTGTCCGCCGACCTCACGCTGACCGTTCGCCAGGCGCGCCTGGAGGACGCTCGCACGTTCACGTGCGAGGTCGTGAGCCCGCACGGCACCAACGAGGCCCACACCACGGTCAACGTCTTCGGTGAGTCCGCGTCGCCTCCGCGTTCGCGGGCCTCTCCCCCATCCGTGGCATTGAGTCGCGTTTTGCGCGTCTCGCAGCAGTTCCGCGAAGCAGTGCAGCCTGACAGTTAAAATCATCCGAGCGATTTATTTTTCGTATTTCTGTTTGGTTTGATCCAGCAAAGCACTTACCGTGCAGCGACACTTTGTCAGTGCGATTGTGGCCGTGCAAATCTAAACTTTGGTAAACCACTGTGGCCTGCGCTCCATCAATGGAGGCATAACAAAACTACACGAACTCTCTCCCGAAGCTCTCTTTGTGGTGAGCAAATGTCAACATCGATATTTCGTACTCTTTGGTTTTTTCGGTAAAGCCACGTAGGTGAAAAATAAAAAAATAATAAAAATAAAATGAAAATATAAGTAAATAAATCACGACGTTTCGATTGCAACACAAGCAATAATCATCAGGTGTGGCAACCACAGCAAGACATTTTTTTACTGAAGTGGGAGAGATGCCAGAGTTAAGAGGCTTTATATAAGTCAGAGAGGGGGGAAATATTTCGCTCCTGAACAACGTTTCGCTACGATCGCTCACAATACAAGAATTGGAGGGCTCTGCCAAGTTTTTTTCAGTCGTGGGGGCGGCTTTGCTGCCGAACAATCCCAATCGAGCGTGTTTGTTGCAGGTACTGTTATCTCTCCGCCCATGGTTCATCACCAGCGTTTGAGCAAATAGCCAATGCGTGTCGAGGCGTCACCCGTTTTGACAAGGATGTGCAATCCTTTGATTTAGTGCCACGTATTGTGCCCGCGTAACCACATTAAAGTGGGAGGCTGTTTGATATTACTGTACACTTTAAGGCCTTTTTTCTTGTGATAATTAATCCTAAATTTGAAAAGAATAATAGTACAAACTTATTTTAATTATTCATTAATTGCTTATTTAATAGAGAAAATTGGCTTCAACAAAAGTATGAGCGGCCGTGCCAATGAAGTTAAACTTTATTTCGTTTAAAGTGACCTGGGAGGGTGATTATTCCAAGATAGCGGATGTGGACCCCGAAGGCCTGAACACACAGTCAATGATCCCCTGACGAATGGCGTCAGGGGATCATTGACGTGCACCGTGAAGCAGACGGCGCGTAGTCGTACCGTTCTGCTTATTACACACCGCGGTAATAATCAGGGCGGCCCGATGGATTCGAACCTCTGTCACAAGTGGCGAGCCACACGCTAGGCCGTGTCACTGCCCTATAGGATTTCTTAGACTGTGAGCCATCGCGTACAGCGTGATTCGCCACGACGCAGCATGATGGTTATATATTTTTTATCTAACAGGATAAAGGGGCTCATGACTGTATACAACGACATCACGAGAGTCAGATGCTGGAAAATGTTGGCTCGTAGTAAGACCTTGTTTTTGCTAAATTACATTCACTTTAACGTCATGAAATGAATGTTTAACAGGTTTAACGTTGTATTTCTGTCTCAATACATACGTCGACGAGGGAGTGACAAAAATATGACGTTATAAAAAATGTAAGGGCTAAAATGTCAAGCGAAACGTACATGATTTATATCGTTATTCTGGGCACAGTGAGAAGTATAAACAGCTCGCCTCGTTGTGAAATGGAGGGGAATTATTTTTTTGTCACCAGAAGGATGCGGCAAGACCTGCCGGCTGTGATTTTAAAATCGGTGCCAACTGATTGAGAGGGCCGCGACACCCTGCCTCCCCCCACACGCCCTCCTCATTTCGGATGTCCCCAGGGCGCGCGCAGGCTTGATCTGTCCCAACGCTGACAGCAGCCCAGGGAAACACGCGCGCGAGAGCGCGTGCTTGTCCGTGTGTCCGTGTGTGGTGAATCAGAGCCGTGGGCCCGCCACCCGTCGGCAGTAGAATGCCGATGGCGTGCGCCTGCGTACGGACCGACGGGGAGCGGTGGCGGTGCGGTTAGCGCTGCGCTGCGAACCTGGCGAGCCGGGTTCCAGTCCTGCTCGCGGCCAACACCGGTGGCGATTATTTGAACCGGTCCTGGGCCTCCCTTAGGTCGACTCAGCCTCAAATGAGCACCCAGTGCGGTGTGTAAACATAGCCACTAGGGGAGACAAAAGCGGCCGGGCGTGGTTCTGGCCACCCCCACCCCTCTCGTGTGCCGCGCCGGCCTTTATAGGTGCTCGCTAACATCACTTGCCCCTACAGTCTGTTAAGGCTATACGGGAGATCTTTGTATTTGTCTTCGTGTGTGGCGAATCAGAGTCGAATGCCGGCGGTGCGCGCGTTTCGCGAGTCTCGGCGTCGTGCTCGGTCGATACCCCGGGGGGGGGGGGGGGGGTGGGGCGAGCGCGTTGAGACACGTCCCGTGGCGAGTCGGGCGTTTAGGGTCCGGGGTGGCACAGACGGGAGAGGCATTGTGGTGACTGCAAATTTGATGATAATAGTGATTGTATACCGGGGGGGGGGGGTTAAGAGGACAGTATGTGTGTTGAACTTCTTTCGCACTATACGTAGCCAACTGTGCACAAGTTGGGTCTAGAACCGACACGACACCGACCCAGCGCAGGTTTGATCGTCGTCGTCATCATCCCTTAATGATTCACATATTTCATGAGACGTGAACCAAATTCCCAAAGATTTCTGAACACACCAACGGCATATTAGTGTATAACTATACATACAAATAAATACAATCTAACAACAACAACAAAAAACATTGAATAGGTGTATGTTTGCACGTGCAATGTACCATGGGACATTGCTTAAAGCCCATAAAAAAAATGTCAGTATCGAGTCTGTCCTTGAACGGATCCAAGCCCGTCGATGCAGCGACGTGCTCGGGCGGATTGCCGCCTTAACGCCGGCACCGCGGTGGCGAGGGCACACGGCCCACGGTGGCGACCCCCATGGCACCTGACTGGGACCCCGTCCATGGCCGCCACTGCACCTGAGCGCGCTGGCAGTGACGTGCAGCTGCGATGGGGGGGGCACGTGGACGTGCAGTCAGGGCGACCACGTGCGGTGAGTTAGCCACCTGCTTTAAACTCCCGTGCAGGGCAGCAGGCGACCAGGGTACATCTCGGGGCAGAGGAGCCGCACGTGTTCACAATGATTGATACTTAATACTTTGTTTGAGGAGCCGAATTATCCACTAAACTTGAAGGGGTTTCATCGGTTTTTGTTTAGAGTTTTTGCTACAGACAGCAAATGACAAATTGCGGAGGTCCAGCCCAGACGAGGCCAGACAGTGCGAGAGGTGGTGTAATAAGGCAGGGGCGATCTGAGTGACTTTGATACTCTAGCATCGTGACACAAATGGAAATAAGCTGACCTAAGAATTGTGCTAATATGAGCTTTAAAAGTAAGGGCAGAGTGCAGCGAGGCTCCAGAGGCTCTTGGACACGCCGCTGACAGTTTATTATGGGAGGGTCAGACCCCCGACAATACCCGACTGGGACCAGAGACGCACAGAGGACAGCTGCTCTCAAACTAACATTTGCGGTCGGCACGTTGGCCAACATTTTGCGCGGCATCACAAATGCGGCAGACTGGCTTCTATTAACGGCCCCTGCCGTCACCGTCCGTCCCGTGCATCGCCCTCCCTTCCCCGTCCTTGCTCCATGCACCCGGGGTGGGATGCATGACGGCCTCCACCCCCCACCCCCCCCATGTACACTCAGACGATTCCTCCCCAGGTCGTGCACCGGGCAAGTTTAGAGATTGGCGTGCAGTGCACAAAGCCGCGTGGCAGCCCCTGCTTCATGAATGGCTGCTTCTGTTCCGTGTCTGATGACAGCCGCGCTGGAGCTTGGGAGTGTTGGGCTGGCAACTTCAGAACTCGGGGTTCTCACATTCTGTTAATGTCATCTGTCTTGCCTTTTTTCAAAGCGTGAACAATGATGATAATGCCAATTCCATTGATGACAATGTTGATGACGATGATTATAATAATGCTGATGAAAGCAACCGCAGGAATGCATCTGTGCAATGCAACGCACCTGTATGAAGATGATGAATGTATGTTGCATGTATGCATGTTGAACATCTTTCGCACCGTACGTAGCCAACCGTGATAATCGAAGAAGGCACGTACGGAAGTGGGAGCGACGTGCTCCCAGTGGCTTGAGTTAACAGTGGTGCCAATTAAACCCAGGATGGGTCTGCGTCTCAAACCTTTTATATATATTTGTGTTGTTGCAGGTAAACCGACACTTCCGAAAATAACAGCGAACAGCCTTCCCATTCCTGCCAACACGCTTGAGCAGGTACTTACCGTAGAAAAAAAAAACATAGATTTTTTAAATGGCACCGCGTTGTCTTGGATCAGGCCAGTTTCTCACCCCGTACATCATGCCCCCCCCCCCCGCTCTTTTGATTTACAGATTGCCACCTGCACATCGAGCAACGCGTTCCCGGAGCCTGTCATCGTGTGGTACAAGGATGGAGAGAAGATGGATAAATCTGCAGGTGAGGGTGGTTAGCGTGCTGCACTTCGAATCTGGTGTGATGTGTAAACATCACCACTGGAGAGACAAATGCGGCCGGGCGTGGTGTTGGTCACCCACCCCTTCGTGTGTTCTGCCGGCCTTCGTAGGTGCTCACTGAGCACATACCCTAATGAGTGTGTCAAGGCTACATGGGGGATCTTTGTCTTTGTTTGTCCGTGCGTGGCAGCCAAATGGAGTCGCACATGCAGAATTCGCCAGCCCCCCACCTCCTTCAACCTCCACCAACACTAACAATGACAAAGGATCCACCACATAGTGCTGTTAGTGAGCACATTTTATAGCCAGAATGGCACACGATGGGTGTGTTGGCCAGTACCACGCCCAGTCTTCTTTGTCTCCCCAGTGACGATGTTTACTGCACGCTGCACCAGGTAGGCTGAGTCGCCCCAAGGGGGCCCAGGACCGGTTAAGATGTTCACCACTGTTATTAGTCGTGAACGGGAGTCGAACTTTATAGCGCAGTGCACCGACCCACTCCCCGCAAAAGTGACGCACACCTTTGCAGCCACGTCAGTTGTTACGTAAACAAATACATTGTGGTTATTGTATTGCTTGTCACTATTAAAATATTGAAACATAGGCCTGCTCATGTGGGACCGGTCATGGCAGTTTTTGTTTGACACGTTTATGAAGATGAGATCGGGGTGAGGGCTCGAAGCTGCTCTGATAACACTTGCCACTGAAGTTAGCCATGGCTAAATCTAACTAGGGTCACATGGTCCATTGCTCAGTATGCTACCTACGCCACTGCTCCGCGCAGTGTTAGTATTTGTGTAGTGACGAACTCGGAGACACTAAGAGTTGGAGGCATTTCTTTATTAATAAGCACCATGGCGGTTAACACTTTTATAATAACTCTTTGGTTCTTTCGGTAAAGTCACGTAGAAAGAAAATCAATTAAATAATAGAGTACGACGTTTCGATTGCAACACAAGCAGTCGTCATCCGGTTGAACTAAATTTGAGAGAGAGACAAAACACAGACGCGAAGACACACAGACAGACAGACAAGCAGAGAGACACAACACAGACACACAGAGAGAGACACACAACATAGACACACAGAGACCCAATGCCTCTGTGTCGAGGCCTTAAATAGAGAGAGGGGGTGGGTCCGGCAGAGAGAGAGGTGGGTCTGCTGGGGCAGCTGCTGGAGCAGAGAAATTAGCATGTCAATGAATCCACCCCCGAAGCGACCGACGGAAAGAAGATCGAATGGCCCTATGATAGCCTGGTAAATTTTAGAGAGAGAAATAGTTTGAGAAAACAAAATGTAGCAAATCTTTTGGAAATGTAATGTAATGCAACACAGAGAGTCGGCTAACACACATTTAACGCATAGCCTGGTTGATTACGATCTGGTTGATTAGGATTTCCACTTTCATAACAAGTCCGTGTATGGTCAGCGACGTTACTCAGCCAGGACAGTTGGTAGGCCGCCTGGCTGGTGACGCCCCGAGAGGGTGAAGATGACGAGAAGAAGGATGGTGAAGACTTCAGTAGCACGGCGGGGATCCCACTCCATACGACAGTCTCGAGGTCCCCTGCAGGGGCCCCTCTTATATCCTGTCAGCATGGCCTGGCTCCGCCCCCGGCCACGCCCCCTTTCTAGAACCTACCAGCGGTTGTGTGCCCCTTCTGTGACCTTTCCCCCCGAGATCTCCCTCTGGTGTATCACGTGGCCTGCTGACGTCAGGGCTGTTGTAAGCCACAGACCCCCTTCCATGCCAGCAGCCAGGGCTATGCTGCTACATTACTATTTTATGCCACTACATTTGTACTAAGTCCAAGTTTAATTGTAATTCGTAAAGTAATGGTCACGCGTAATGCGTTATATTTCATTTGTAACCAGAGTCTCCCTTCGTAAAAGTGTCTTTTAGCCTCATTGTGGCTCCCACCTGATTTTAAATAAAGCATATCAATCTGTCATCTATCGTAATTTGTATGATTAAATTCCGCGGAGGGCTTAAGTGTCGGCGCTAATTGATGCCTCTGAGTGCACACAGCTGCATGTGACTCGCTGCAGATGTCGCCGACATGTGGAGTGAACAGAACAGAGGATGTCATCGGGGTTTTTTTTTGTCATTCTCCAAGAAACTGACAGCTCGTGTTTAATCCCTGAACACAGCGTAGCTGCGCGCATACAATGTCAGGCACTTAACATTGACGCGTGCTGCGTCCTTTTTACCAAGCAGAATCGGCCCAAATGACATTTGAGCGCATATATATATTATTAAAGCCATAATTGTGAGTGTTTTGCCAACAATCTGCGTGTCATGTTGGTGGTTGTATAAAGACGTCGCACCATTCAAAGAACTAAACAGGTGTCTTTCTTTGGATTGTCTGCACAGGCAAAGTTTAATTGTTGCTTCATCACTATTTTTCGGTCAACCGAAGTTTTTTTTACGCTTCACATATAGCAATTAAAAATGGTTCAAATATATATATCACCATACGTACACGTTCATGTATATAACAGAGGGATTTACCATCGAGTAATTCCTTTCACCATAGATACAGTTAGAAAAATAACAATTTGTATTTAAGGTGCTACGGTCGAACGCGTGAATACTTTTAGAGCCTCAAATAAGACAGACACGTAAAGAATACCTGGAAATAAAGTGACATACGTATTAAAATAATGACTGGAATTCTTGCAAAGCCAGCACTTAGGCACTCTCAGCTGGTAGGTTAATCTGCCTTCTGCTGTGGGATAATGAAGCACCTGCCGCTTCTGCACGGATGGCGTCTAAGCTGGCGTGGATATTCAAATCTGTATGAATGTCTCCGGAAAAAACTTTGCGACCATCGTCACCATGGTGGGATGATAACTACTTCACCTGGTATACAGGAGGTCATAAAATCGATCTCCACCCTGACCCCTGCTGTATATTCGGAGTTTGCATGTCTCTCTCCCTGTGGTGGTGTGGATTTTTCTCCGGATCCTCCAGTTCTCCGCTCCGCGTTTAGAATCGACATCACGAATTTTGAGTATTTGGCTGCTATAAATTTCCACGCGATATCCCACTTCGTTCAGCTATCATTTGTGGTAGCCATGTCTCTTCTGAAAAAAGAGCTATACAGCTCAGTGGGCCTTACCTGGTAAAATAAAATACATACTTTAAATAGTTTTTACGTTGACAAAAGTCCTCCTTCTCTCCGACCTTGCGACCTTTCCCGCAGCCGAGACCGAGTCGGCCGTGCAGCCGGACGGCCTCTTCTCTGTGACCTCAAAGTTACGCTCGAGGCCTTCCAGGGCCGACCGTGACTCACTCTACTACTGCGAGGTCCTTCATTGGGCGCCGGGCAAAGGTCCCGGAATGCCCCCGCAGCAAAAGCTTCTCAAGTCCGCCGCCGTCAACGTCACGGTGCACTGTGAGTCCGTTGTCGGTGGTGGGCGTGTTTCTTCGTGGTTGTGTTGGTGGTGGGTGTGTTGGTGGTGGGTGTGTTGATGGTGGGTGTGTTGGTGGTGTGTGTGTTGGTGGTGGGTGTGTTGGTGGTGGGTGTGTTGGTGGTGAGTGTGTTGGTGGTGGGTGTGTTGGTGGTGGGTGTGTTGATGGTGGGTGTGTTGATGGTGGGTGTGTTGATGGTGGGTGTGT
>JAAXLI020001320.1:0-35774 GCA_014621495.2 Entosphenus tridentatus | reverse complement strand
GTTGATGGTGGGTGTGTTGATGGTGGGTGTGTTGATGGTGGGTGTGTTGATGGTGGGTGTGTTGGTGGTGGGTGTGTTGGTGGTGGGTGTGTTGATGGTGGGTGTGTTGGTGGTGGGTGTGTTGGTGGTGGGTGTGTTGGTGGTGGGTGTGTTGGTGGTGGGTGTGTTGCTGGTGGGTGTGTTGGTGGTGGGTGTGTTGGTGGTGAGTATGTTTTTCATGGTTTTGTTGGTGGTGGGTGTGTTGTTCGTGGTTGAGTTGTTTGTGGTTGTGTTGTCAGTGGTGGGTGTGTTGGCAGTATTGTGACCAGTCGAGCAGCATACTTTGCGCTTTGTCACTAAACATTTACCGGTATTAATTTTTAACAGCTGGCGGGCAAAATGCTACGGCGAGCCGCCGCTGTGGTTGTTTTTTTTTCAACGTGTACCACGAACGATCCAGAAAGTCGTGCCATACAATTCGACTTTCTCCATTGCTGCTTTCTATTCACGGGCAACACTTGCGTTTAAGTTTACTCAGTTCAACGCAACCTTTTGGCAGGCAAAGAACCTTGTCACTATGTTATGAATAAAATCTCCCTTCGCATGTAAATTGTTAGGACACATAATTCAGCGCATCCCTTGTTTAACATCGCGCGAATGTTGATCAGCCATTCTCAATTTGCTGTTGGACGAGGGACTTGTGTATTTACTTCCTACAATCCTATGATTAGCATGATTGGCTACGTACGGTGCGAAAGAAGTTCAACATACATACACGCTTTGAAACTGTGATGTCCCTCTTACATCTGCATGCGCCCCCGATCTCAGTACCATCTCATCTCGTGCCCCCCTTCTCATGTTGCGGTCTGCCTCTCGGCCACTATTATCTTGACTACAAATTGAAAAATCTTTCCATTAAAAAATTGAACCAAAAAAAACAAGGGCCAGCGCATCATATGTTTTGCCATCACATCATGAATTCAGTGAGTACGGTGGATGGTTTGGTGCCATTCATAATATAAATGTTTGTTGTTTTGTTATGGATCGTTTTACATTTTGTTCTCTTGCCCCATAAATATTTCCACCGTGCCACTGTGTTTTCTAACTTTGCAGACCTGTAATGGTAAATGCACGCATTGCTTTTTTGGTATTCTTACTAAATTCAGTTTTTATTTCACGGGCAAATTTTGCGTTTCGTTTAAGCGTTTTTATGTAGTTTGTAATTTTTGCCGAGCGGTTTTATGTCGCCGCGTATTATTGTTGTTCTGTTTTCCACTGAACGTTACAAGTGCCGTGTAAATAAGTTTTTCTTTTTTATGGCTCACGCTGCAGTTTTAGTTTTGTACGTCCTGTTTTTGAACAGGTCGGCCTTCTCGCAAGAGACGTCCTGTGCCAGTGGACGCCCACATTTGTTTGAAATGAAACGTTTTGTTCACCGAACTTTCCCTGCCCTGACAGATGTGGAAGACGTTTAACGATGCATTGATTCATCTATTCATAGCAGTTTTTTTTCTTCTTCACGACTCAGCAACGCATTCAGACTCGAACATGCGCCACGTGACTGGTTCACGAGCCACTAGTGGCCGCTACATTCACCTTCATCATTGTCACGACGTAGTAACAGACAATCGATTTGATTAGCATGGTTGGCGAAATAAATTCATACATTTGGCCGCGATATATGTCTATGTGATAAGCTACTTCTTTGAGCTATCATTTGTGGCCAGGTCACCTCTGAAAAAGCTATATAGCTCAGTGGGCCTTACCTGCTAAAATAAAAAAAAGTTTAGTTTATAGTATAATAATAATATGATGAACTGGAATTTTGATAATCTAGATTTGAAGGTTTCGTGACTGCAGGGACCCATACTCTTTGGTTCTTTCGGTAAAGTCGCGTAGGTATAAAATAAATTAAATCACGACGTTTCGAGTATGGAATCTTGACAATTCTTCATATCGTGGAGTGGGAGGTGGGGGGGATGGAGGCAATTTATTTAAGATTTTTCTTCTATCGGGTTTTGTATTTTTGTTGTTGTTGTAACTTTGTGACTCGTCCCCTATTGGACATCTGTAAGTAAGAAAAGTGCTTCACAGCTCATCAGATTCCATCAGCCTAAAAAAAAAGTCAAGATCCCGTTTCGAAATTCCGAACCGTCGTTACGCCCCCGAAGTGGTGCCCCCCCCCCCCCCCCCCCCGTGCATCTTTGCGGAGCGCAGATCCCCCGCAGAGAGTGACGCTCGTTGTGGAGCCGGCCACTGTCAAGGAGGGAGACAGCGTCGTCATGGAGTGCAGCACGGACGGGAACCCGCAGCCCTCTTCCTTCGAGTTCTACAGGGTCTTTGTACGTGACGATTCTTGTGGTGGCGGCGAAGGATGATCACGCCTGCGACTCTTTGCTTAGACTCAACTCCCGTCGTGTAGCCCTCCGGCCTATGAAAGATTAATGGAGAAAGGAAAAAATAAAAAATAAATAACGTGATGGGGACTTGCTTAAAGGAATGGTTACGGTAGGTGCGTTCGAGATTGTTGGGTAAATGCTGTGAGAATGTCGGCTGCAGGGGCAAAGCAGAACCACACGTCGAACTGTCGAGTGAAAATACGACCTCGCTTTTAGCTGTGTTGTGTCAGCGGGACACAAAATGATAGAATAATTTTTTTAACGTATTTTCTGGTTTCTTTTTGACACCTAAACTTTTGCAGAGTGCCATACCAATTATTCAATTTAATATGAAATATAAACCCATTTTGATGGAACAAAAAAAATAAAAAAATATGGAGCCGGCTTTGGATAATATTATGTACGGAAGGTTGACTCGAAAAAGCCAAGATAAATGGTGGAAGCTTCAGTCAGTTCTCGATTGAAATTCAAAACAAAACGTTTTACACATTTATAGTCGGTGTGCATCATCAGTCATTCTTGACAGAGGTATGTAAAACACCTAATTCATTCATTTTTCAGCTGGGGAGCCGCTTCCCCCCCCCCCGCGCCGCATCACAAAGCCTTTAACCCTTCCCCTGCGCCCAGGAGAAGGAGGAGAGGCGGGAGCGGCTGACCACGGGCGTGCGGGGAGCACGGCTCACCGTGCCCGCGGTGCGACGCTCCGACTCGGGCGTCTACGCCTGCACGGCGACCATCACGCTGCCCGGCCAACCGGGACCGGGCCTCACCGCCGATCGCAAGGCCCTCTCCGTGCACTGTGAGAGCGAGCGGGATGCGTGCGGGTGGGGCGAGCGCTTGGCACCCTCCCACCCCCCATAACCCCCCATCCCCCCGTGGGGTTTCTGAGCAATAATCGTTGGTAAGAGCACCGCTTAGAACCCGCCCAGCGTTTTAACCCTCTGAACAAATTGGCGGTGTCGAGATAAGAAGGCAGCTTCTCATCTCCTTGACTTGCACAAAGCACCGTGAAGAGTATGGACTGAGTCATCCGCTGGACATTCGCGATGCGCTCCCGTGGTTTGACACGCGATGCGCGGATCCCGCCCAACGTACCGCTTGGGTCGTTCATCACAGGTGGTGACGAGTGATGCTTCTCTGGAAGTTCTCGTCCCCGACATCTCACCGCCGGCGAAAGCGTTGCGTGCACACAACAAGCCTCACGTTTCGTCCAGCGCCACTTTTATTGCTGGAATGGGGGGATGCCACGGGCGCGGGCTCGCGATGCATCATGAAGGGCTGCCAATCGTTCTCAAAAGTGGACGAGCCTGAGACCCGAGTTTTCAGAATACGACCCATGGAGCTCGCAGGGCCTGTATACATTTCATTCAGAGCTGTCACAAGTTGGAAATGATGGTTACTTTTTCTACCACTTTTTTGTTGTTGTTCCTGTGAGTTTCCAGCGACAAGCTGACTAATCTAAATGAAAAACCTGACAGCAACATTAATCAACTAACTACATTTGCATCATGCGCATTCGTTGTGAAACTGTTCTCTCTCTCTCCCTCTCTCCATCCCTCGTGTGTTTTTTTTTTTACATTTTTTTCTTTCCGTGTGCCCGGGCCAGTCATGGGCGAGGTGGCGCCCAGCTCGCGGGCGCCCGTGGTGGTGCCGCGGGGGGGGGCACGCTGGCCGTGTGGTGCACCGCCGAGGCGTCCACGACCCTCGTGTGCACCTGGGTCAAGGTGAGCCGAGCGGCGGAACCCGCTCCACCTCGTCGTCTCTGTCCCTCTCTCTGTCGACGACGTTTTAACGGTGTGCGTGCGCGTGGTTTTTTTGTAGGATTAAGAAAAGGTTCACGTTGCAGATTTTTGGTTTCTATCAAATTCACTTGAAAGGTTTGCGCACGTGTCCCACCATACACCCGATTTAGGTGTGTCCAGGGTGTGTCAATAGACACGTCAGGAACGTAGCAAAGATGAAGATCCCCCTCATAGCCTTTACACACCGTTGGGATATGTGCTGTTAGCGAGCACCTATCAAGGTCAGCACGGCGCACGAGAGGGTGGGGTGACTAGCAGCATGCCCAATTGCCTTTGTCTCCTTTGCGGCGATGTTTGCCCATCGCACCAGATTACTCATTTGAGCCGGCCTAGTGGAGGCCCAGGACCGGTTCGGATAATAATCGCCGCTGGTGTCGGCCGCAGCGGGCACGTGATGACACGCACACGAGCGGCGTTCGCCCGGCGCTCCGCTCATGAGTTTGGTTGAGGAAGCGTCGCCGGAGCGAGCGCTCAATCGGGGTTCGGTGTCTGTGGTGCGTGCGGCCCCGCAGAACGACCAGGTGCTACTCAAGGGCTTCAAGCTGAGGAAGCAGAACGTGGGCTACACGGACATGGGCGTGTACACGTGCGTGTGCACGCTGGAGGAGGTGCCGGACCTGAGCCGCAACAGCTCCGTGCAAGTGCTTGTGGAAGGTCGTTCGCTCCGCTCACTCACTCGCCCGCTCGCTCGCTCACCTGCTAGCCTCCCCACTCGCCCACTCGCTTGCCCGCTCGTCACCCCACTCACCCCCCCGCTCGCCCGCTCCCCCCCCCCCGCTCGTCAAATCGCACGGCGCTCGCCGTAAACACGGGGACATGTTGCGTGACACATTGGTCGTGAGAGAAAAAATGTAATCGGTTCATATTTTTGGCGGATCGATCACTTTCAAAGACGGACTGCGAAGGGCGTCTGCTTAAAGATGATTAAGGATCAGATCAGAATCTTTATTTATCCTGGAGAAATGCGATGAGCTTCGAAGCTTTTCTTCACAGATGTCCAGTAGACATTAAATAATTCTCGACTTAAAGCTTTCGTGACTGCAGGAATTCATATTCTCTGGGTCTTTCGGGAAAAGTCACATAAATAGGTTCAAATTGATAAAAATCAAATTAACAAAAACCACGACATATTCTTGGTTCTTTCGGTAAAGTCACATAGAAGGGAAGCAATCATCATCACCTGATGATGATGATTGCTTGTGTTGCAGTCTAAACGTCGTGAGAATTTTATTGTTTTATATTTTTATTATTGTATTGTTTCTCATCTACGTGACTTTACCGAAATAACTAAGAATATGAATCCCTGCAGTCACAAAAGCTTTAAATCAAAATTTAAAGACCACGACGTTTCGACCACAACACAAGCGATCCTCCTGATGACGATCGCTTGCGTTGTGGTCGAAACGTCGTGGTTTTTGTTGATTTTATTTTGTATTAATTTGAACCTACGTGACTTTACCGAAAAACCCGAAGACTATACGTTCAATAATTGTTTTTTTTACCCGCAATCATATATGCAAATGATAAAAAAACGACCAACGTTCTCAAAATGTATTTAAATTTGCTCCGCGACTTTTTTTTGCATTTTTTTGTAATGATCAGCAAGATTGCACGCGTCTTAATTGTCATCTTCGTTAGAGCCTCACGGATTAAAGCGGAACTCTCATTAAGTCTCCCAATGACTCATGCACACACCCTTGTTTCGGCCTGTGTAACACAATCCACTTCACAACGTGGAAGTGCTGCCCAAGGCAATCCTCCCTCTCGTTTATTCTCACCGCGTCGCTTCAAGTTACACGGATGTTTGTACGTCGTGTTCACAAGGCCTCCACTTCTGTATTAGTTTTGTTGCTGCTGCTGCTGCATTATTTCTCAATTATATTCCAGCTGTGGATACGGGCAGCGTGTCGTGATATGACGAAATCTCCATCGGGAATTATTACGCAGCTATCAGCGCATCACACTGCGTCAGAGAACCCCCTCCCCCATCTCCAAGATTATGTCATAGAACAACCTCTGCTTTCCCCTCAATAAGCCTCCTCTTTATGCACACACGCGGGCCACACCTTGTACTGCATTACAACGAGTATTCATCACGTGTCAATCACATCCTTAAGCATTAGAGTTGGAATTTTGGCAAATTTAATTAAAAGCCAAGTTTATTGTTATGGGGGGTTTTCTTTCTCCTGCAGCCATCTCACGGTAACTTGAGAATCTGCTTCAGTAATGGGTGGTTGTCCAGAATAAAACCCAGTAAATGAGCCGTGCTGTGGCTCAATGAGCCCAGCACCACGCAGATACCCCTCAGCTTCTGACACGGGCATCTCAGCCGCCCTCCCCCCCCCACAATTGCCACTCGCTCCTCCCTGCCAACACAGCCTCTCCCATCATCCAGTGAGTGTGACCAAATCACCCTCAATTCACCCGATCTTGTGGCATATGAACAGCTGAGCAGGACGGGGCCTGGGTGGTCGTGGATGGGAGAGTGTCAGCGTGGGCTGCGAGTTGGTCAGGCAATGGCAATGCAGTCATGGATGTCAGAATCAGAATATTTATTCATACTGCAGGAGGAATCCGATGAGCTATGAAGCACTTATTCACAGATGTCCAGTAGGGGAAGATCAGAACTTTACAACAAAATGATAGCAGTGCAAAGTATAGGAAAGGTAAACGAATCCCTTAAATACCATATAAATAAAAGTAAACACTGAGCTATTAGATTCGTTTTTCAGAAGCGACCTGGCCACAAATTATAGCTCAATTAAGTGGCTTATCATGTGGAGCTTTGAGGATGTATCTCCTTATATGTGTCAGTAGGCTTTCTCCGTGTAATATAATTTCTTTGCATGTTCCAAATTCTCATGAATGGAATTGACCAATCATCCCATTGCAAGACCCTCTTGAAAATAGTGTGATCAAAATAAAGGACATGACTATTTTAGACCTCGCTCGTGAGATGGGGCATGGTGGCTCAGAGGTCACCGAAGCATGCTGAGACTCTGAGTTCCAAATAGTTCCGCACTTTTTATGGCAAAATTCTGGCTTTTACATTTTTAAATATCGGTTTGACTCGTAAATGGATTTATTGTCATGTGACGACCATTGATTACTAATGTTCCGCTTGTTTACAAAGGAAAGCCTCACTAAGTTTCAAGACTCTTTGCAGTAGGTGACGCTGTTGTAATGTGCCATCCCAATTGAGTAAATTGCGATGTAATTTTGCAGCCTTGGGATGTTTGGCCAACATGAGTTACATGGGTGGAAACCAGAGAACCCTGAGGAAACCCATGCAGAATAGGGGGAAAACATGCAAACTCCACAGAGGAAAGGTGCCCGAATTGGGAATCGAACATAGGACGTTCTTGCTGCGAGGCTTGAGTGTGAACCACTGCGCCACCACCCTGCCGCCCAATTGGTCTCGATGGCGGGGCTGGTGGTAAAACGCTGCCCCCTGCTGTGTGGAATCGAGCTCACTCGACGGGATCTCAGAGGTGGCTCTGTGATATCCTCTTCTGTGGACCGTTCTCTCTCCCGGAGAGTACGCGCTGCTCAGCGACAGAACCAAACGGATACTTTGTGTTGGGGTACGAAAAGGATCATCATCATCATCATCACTACTACTAATAACTGCCTCGCCTGGTATGCAGGAGTTTGTGGGTTCAATCCCGACCCTGACACTGGTATACTTGGAGTTTGCGTGTCTCTCTCCCTGTAGCCGCGTGGTTTTTTTTCTGCTGGTCCTCCGGTTTTTCCCTCCACATTTAGAATCAACATGCGTTTTGAGTATTTGGCTGATATAAATTTCCACGCGATAAGCCACTTCGTCGAGCTATCATTGTGGCCAGGTCGCTTCGAAAAAAGAAATATATAGCTCAGTGGGCCTTACCTGGTAAAATAAAAAATGGTTTAGTTTTTGTATATTAATGTTATTATTTGTAAAAACTCTGTCCCTGTTCATGGGATCCTATTTTGCCAGTATCAAGATGACGAGGGTCCCATAGATATAGCAGCTCGACTCGAGCTATTAATGCTTTGATATTTGCATTGACTCTGTGTGTTCTCTGGTCTAACACTGGCGTTGAGACAAGGCCACAGAGGAGGCCGTCGCTGGTGTAGGCCAATCATTTTCAAGGACAATACACATCTATATCATCAAAGTACGTTTGCTTGCATGTTTTACCACAAGCGTGTGTGGTTAATGTAGACTTGATGAGAGGTGATCTATTTGGTGTTCGAACACCTATATCCTTGCCGGAAAGACTAAAGCCTATTTCTTTTTGTTGTTGTTCATCAACTGCCCCAACCTGTTGGTCCATGCTCCTCCGCAGGCCCCCCAGCGCTGCAGGGACAGCCGAGCACGTGCGTTGATGTGAACGAGAGCCTGGAGCTCGCCTGCACCATGCAGGGCTTTCCCAGGCCCCACGTCATGTGGAGCATCACCGGGAGCCAGGTGGGTGCCTCCGTCTTCCCGTGGAGCCGCGCAAACCACGTCGTTGTTTGCGTCGTCGGTTGGCTGCGTGCGGTGCGAACGGAGTTCAACGTGCATACATGCGTCGTGCAGAAGTATGGAAGCGACAAATTAACTGAGGGCATCATTGCGTCTCCTCCTTCATATATATTATTTTATTGAACAGAAACAAAAGTTTTTTTTTTTTTACATCCCATCAGCTACGTGGCCCCCTTGAAACGCAATATGTTATTGCCGTTGTTAATTTGGAATACGGTATTAATTTTAAGTGTCTGACCGAACCATCCAGAATGTGCCCGACTTTGTCAGAATTCAGAAGCTAAGCAGGGGTGAGCCTGGATAGTGCTTGGATAGGCGATCACCACGGACAATGAAGTTGCAATGGGTTGCTGCGGGGCTACATTGCGGGCAGCAGAGAGCAGTGCAGCAAAGTATGTTCTGTTCTGTACTGAACCTCTGATGAGCGCGGTTGGCCACGTACGTTGCGAAAGAAGTTCAACATACATAGTACATACAGGAAGTTCCAGACAATGGGGGCAGCAAACGAAATGGGCGACCTTCCACAGAGTGAAGGTTGACTGGAGGCTTCCACGGCCAGCGCTTTGATTGCTTGACCGAACCATCCAGAATGTGCGTAGGGAGGGAATAGAGTGAGATGAGAGGCGAGGGGTGGGCAGGAGCGAATCCGCGGAGGATTCTTGAAGACAGCGAATGCAATCTTGAAAGTTAATCCGGGATCGCACACGGGAGCCGCTGATCCCATATGAGCAGCAACTCGCGCTTGAATTTATTCCGGCCGCTGGATGTGATGACCGCAATGGATTGTTTCCCAGATTCAAAGTGGCTGACACGAACACACTTAAAACGGTTTGGAATGTATCAGATATGTGCGCAATCATCTTACCTCCGCGCTCTGGGGAGCGCTTGCCTTGTGCGCGCACCCAAGGAGGAGGGTGCGGCGTTTATGGGAACGGGTAGGTGGGGGGAAGTTAACGTTTGGCTGCGTTTTATCCGATGTAGACTCGCGTTCAAAAGATTACGATGAAAGCACCAGCCGCTCACTTTCATCAACCGCCCTCCGCCGAGGTCCACTTTAATACGAGCACGAACAACGGGCGCCGATGATAATTCATTTTTGCGAGGTGCCACGTGAAAATACAACGCCTAAAAATAACTGCACCGATCGGCGTTTAGGGCTTGTCTGAGGCCCCGTGTTAAATATACTAATTCATTATCAAGGATAACGTACATTTTTTGTTAATCCACTGCTAGATGAAGGACACGTGTCGGTCATGGAGGTTGTTGAACAATACTTCACCACACTGGTCGGTGTTTGAGAGTGGTGGCGCAGTGGTTAGCGCGCTGCACCACGAACCCGGCGACCCGAGTATGATTCCTGCTCGTTAACAGCACCTGTCCAGTCTATACGTCGGATCTTTGTCACACTGGTCAGTGCATGTTGGATATTGCTCGCCACTGATTTTAACCGTGGGCAGGAATTTTACTTGGGTCGCTAGGTTCACAGCGCAGCACGCTAACCACTGTGGAACTGGTTCCTCCCAATTGTTTAAGGTTATTTGATAGTACAGGTTACGTTTACAACTGTAAATAAAGTACGTTTTTGCATATTTGTAAAAAAAAAAAAATATATTCTACTTCTCATGTGCATGTTTACGAGGCAGTGCTAATTGTGTATTTACCACAGTGGTGGAGGTTTCCAGTATAAATACACATTTCACAGGGACAAGAAAAAAAATCATCATATCCTTAGCGTGCTATGGAGCGCGGGTGGACGGTATCGTGGTTACAATTAAAATAGTTTGATTTGCGGCTACGGCTAGTATCAGTGGCGAGTGATGTATTAGAGTGGCCAGTGTGATCAAGTGCGGTCAAACAAACCCCATGCTGACATTAAATGTGGAGGGCCTTCATCCAGAAGCAGATTCACAGTGTCTGATTTTGATGAGATAATCTTGTTATCATAACAAGGTGATCGTCAGCATTTGCAGGGATTTTTGGAGGCCTTGCCCTTGGGAGGTGCTATACATAAACTGCTGTCATATGGTATTTTATTTAAAAAAATAGTTGAAGGAGCATTGATTAAACACCAAGTTTAGCAGTTGCGGATTGCATTAGTTGTCAATCTTTACACAAAGTTTCCAGTTTATCTTGCTCCCAAGGATGCGATCTGATGATAACTTACCTGTGTAGTGACATATGACGTCACTACTATGTCGGGACTGTACGAGCGTAGGGACGCATGACGTCACTACCGTGTCGGCTCGGTATGAGGGCTGTAGGCGGGTGTCACCGGGGGTCGTGTCAGGCCGTGGCACTCCGCGTGAACCCAACAGGACACGTGACCGAATAGAGGGGGGCCAGGGGCCCCAGGGGGAAGCGTTGGGGTCACGTGGATCGAGAAGGGGGCGTGGCCTGTGGTGGAGCCGGCCACGACCGGGCTGTTCTCCTCCTGGTTGAAGGCACCATGAGAAGTCCTTAAGTCTCCGATCGTCGTTTGTGACCAGGCAGCCGTCACCTGCCCTGGTCACGCTGTGCAGTGTTCCCCGAGATTAGGAACGGTGGTCACCACCTTATGTATAGTGTTCACGTTGGTGTTACGTGTTAATAAATAGTGTTGCCTCCAAGTGGAGTGCGTGCCTCGATCGAACCCATTACACTTGCAGTAAGCATTGAGCAGGAAGGAAACACCATCACAATTTAAGGCACTCATTTTAGATGTGAAGTTCTTAAGCATGACAATTATTAGAACCAAATATTTACATGCATTACGTGACATTCGTATGGCAGGTCATCCACAACGAACTCTAAGCAACCTCTGCATATGCATGCTTTTAGTATAATAGTGATAATGTAACAGCCCCTTGTGAACCCACCGCAGGATGAAGGCCCTCACATGCCATGTCCACTCTCTATGCTGGCGCGAAAATAATAATGTAAAATGATGAAGACCAGCACCGGCTAATATACTGCACCAGAGTCTATAATGGTTGTCAACATAAACTGATGTACTTTGAGGCGTCGCGGCCATAACGCCATTCAGCTTTGTTTAGTGCGATGCTCACAGGCACAGTCAACAGTTGCGCGGTGGGTCCTCTAATTAAGCTGAGCAGGGTTGAGTGAAGAGACCCCAGAAGTGAGCCTGGGTAGGGCAGGGGCAAGCGGCAGGGTGCATTTGTATTGCGAGAAGATCGAAGTGGCTCACGCTAATAAGGGCGCACGCGGGCACCCATTGGGCACAAACGCCGCGGCAGCTGGGGCTGATCTCTACCTCCTGCGGCCCGACCAGTTGGCCCTGACAGAACCGTCACTGTTTGGAGAGTGAGCTCGACAAAAGGGTGGGCATGTCCACCCCGAATTTTTTAAACACCGAACAAACAGGGACAACCGCGAGGTCCGGCTCGCCACGGCCGTTGTCGATCTCTGCCTCTCTAAGAATTCGCGAAAAGGTTTGCCTTCGTTTGGCACCGTGAGTCTGGGGACATTTCCACTTGGAATATTATTATATTTTCTTAATGTGGCTCAGTCTGGCTTATGCAGATCATGGATCTTGAACACGCTCTTCGCGAGTACATTTCTTACGATTCATTTTACGGACATGGTCAATTATCGCCGTTCGCGCGCTTTGCGTTCCATCTGCTGCACGGTGCAAGGGACTGTGTGTGGTCAAATGTTTCTCACAGCGAGATTGGTGTTGCTCTTTTTTCTGGGTTAATTTTTACATGGAGAATTCTAAATGGATATTTCTTACAAGCTATTAGTGCCAGCAATTTTATTTCCTCTGAGGCGCAACTTCAAGTTATGAGCTGTCGTTTGGTATGAAAATTATAGCATTAGCCTTTCTGGTTTAAGCTGACTGCTTATGCGGCGTACATATAAATGGAACCGAAAGTACAACTATCTATCCCATAGGAGAAATAATTTTTTTCAACATTGCACTCAATATTCTCATTAAATCACAAATATATTTTGTTGTAAATTACAAGTACTCAAAATGCACTTCAAGATTATAACCGTCAGCTACGAATGCTATGAATGCATATTTTCGCATTGTGTTCAGGCCTTAATGAAAATGCACAACATATTTTAACCATAAGCAACAAACACAATTTAAATTGTAATTTTTCCAAGAAGTCAATGAATAATAAATTGAACTGTGGAGGGCGATATAAGTGGTTGGATGAGAGTCATTTTCAATGTACAACAGCGGGTGTTTTTTTGCTAATTCTCATCATGTACGTGATTAATCAGCGCGTTTATCTATTTATCATTCATTGCCCTTTTCTTTATACTTTTTAAAATAGGTATCCAATTAAAAACGGGCATATGTGCAGCGCTTGGGCAATGGAGAATGTTTCATCCCATCGCTGAATCGGCTTTCGCACAAATACAAAACGCGAAGCGCTGCAGTCCAGCGCCTCCCGCAGCGTATTTCTTTCGGCACCCTCGTCGAGCTAATGATAATATAATTACAAGCGACCCCCGATCTTGAACTTGGATCATATCCCCAGGCCTCGGGCCCTTCTTCGCCGTGGTCCCGCCGACGCCTGCAAACGCCTCTCCCCCTTATCGCTCGTGCCGTGCGCTTGTGCGTGCGCGCTTGTGCGTGCGCGCAACGTCGTGTGCTCCGTTCGTCTGTCGTTTCAGTCCGAGGAGTGGGAGGAGCAGAATGCTCTGCTCATAAGTCGGCTGGCGGTGTCTGGCTTGGAGCCAGCGCAGCAGGAGGTGACATGCAACGCCAGCAACCGGCTGGGCACGGAGGGGCGACGCTTCACCCTGAGCCGCAGCTGTCAGTACCAAATCCTCCCAAGCAACAATTTGCCTCACGCTAAATGTAGCAGTAAGATCCATAACATTTCTGCCATTTGAATTTCTAAATACAAAAGTGTTTACTTTGAAAAAAAAAAGTACACTAGAACCCACCCCCCACCCCGCCTTACAAAGTCGGCACAAAACTGGCGATCTGAAAATTGTAAAATAGTATGCGTTTTGTTGCCTAAACTTTTGACAGAATTGTGAAGTATTGTAAATGGGTGTTTGGATTAACCACCCTGCCAATTAATTATTATGGCTAAATCAAATCGGTTCTACTGTATTTGCTGTATGTGTGTGTTTGTTAAATGGGGTGCACTGCGTTAAATGAGATGCCATTTCTCGTCGCGTTATTTCCTTGTCAGATATTGCCTTGTCAGATATTGCCACCAAAACGAAGCTTCATAGGTAAAAATGCAGTGCCGGGGAGCGACACTGTGCATGCCGCACGCTCGCTCGCAACAACAGAGCCCCGTTCTATTCAGACAAGGAGAACTATTGACACTTTTAACCCCATATAATATGCAAAGATTAATTTTACTTTGCAAAACTATTTCCTCACCCCTACCGCCCCGTCCCCCCCCTTACATTGGCAATGACAGCTAAATAACCAATTTACGGACAAACCAGAAGAGATGGCAGCAATATAATTTCGACAACGGAATGTAATTGCACTTGAAATGGAAAATTAAACATTATTTTTCGAAAACGTCAAAACTTAATTGCACACTCGCATCCGAACAAGCCCTACGATGCAAGGGAAGATCGCTTTGATGAAAAAAAAACGTGCGGTTGCTCCTCGTTTGCTGCGCCAAAAACGGCATCGGTCGCTGTTGCTTTTGTGTCCAATTGTGTTCTGTTGTGGTCTGCTTCCTGGTGTCTACTTGACAGGGAGAGCCTGTGTTGACATTGTGCATATTATTATTATTATGGATAGCCGGTAAAGCTGGCGATAATATTACTGTTGGCTGCCTGAATCTGTCGAAGGTGTGAAGAGGATTCATGCTGACTTGTTGTGTGGGGGGATTTGGGTCACAGATTTAATGGAGTGCCGCTGGGTGTATATTTTCTGCTATATGTGATGTACTATGTAAATACTAATAAGGTGGGATCATGCGGTCAGTAGGTACAGGTAGGTGCATGCCTGCGATTGCTTGCTTACGCTACTGCTGGCAGAAGGAACTCCACTAGAGGGAGCTCTGGAGGGTCCCTTGAGAGGCTATTTTGGCCTGCTCGAGATGTCTGGGATGCGGTGGAAGTTCCCATGCTTTATCCCACCATGTACAGGCTGCCGATGGACTAAATGTAGCCGTTTTATGCTGTTTGATCTGGGGTCGTTAACCAAAATAAAAAGAAGAGCTGTTTTTTCGAAGTAAGTAAAGATAAAAAGCTCAATAGTTCAAGAGCTGCAATGCACGTGGTGAATACGAGACGGTGGTCCTTAATAAATAATGTCACGAAGCAGCAGTCCTTAATGAGCCACATTGGCCTCTGGGGCCACAGGTTTGCCGATCCCCCTTCCCACGGTGAATTGAACTTCCGCAGTGAATTGGACTTCCATTTTTTTGTTCGAATTTCAAGAGCCACCACTGCAGTCCTTAAGGAGCCACCGCATGCGGCTCCGGATCTGCAGGTTACCGACCCCTGGTGTTAGAGGGACAGAGGCAGTGAGAGATGGGGGGGGGAGGGGGATTTTAGAAATTCGCCACCATTGCTTTGACTGTCGAGCCAGGCGATTGGATGGAGCCAACGATCTCTGAATTTGCAAGTCCGATGGACTAATCGTTGCACCACTTTGGCAGCGTTCTAAAAATGATCAAGACGGGAAAGAGGAATGGATAAGCAGGATATTTTCCGGAGCAACCATCTGGCTGCAAAATCAATACAATGGTGTACGTTTGATTAATTCACATACAAATAGCTAGCTACAAGAAAATAGGGATGTATTTCCACATATACATAGACTAATTTTAGCACAGTTATAAGCAAATAACATTGCAATACGGGCTATACACGGTCTTGTAAAATAATGCAGGTGTAGAGGAGGTTTGTTGGCAGAAAAATGTTAATTTTATCCATTTGCACACAACAATAATATAGTTAGTCACCGAGGCCACGGCGAGGCTGTAGATAGCGAGGCTGCTTTTTATTCTCTCTGCATGTTACTTTTTTATTTTTGCATTCATGGGATTGTAGAGAATCTTGACAGGGTGTGTTTGGATTGGAATTGCATTTATATCCTCCGATGTTCTGGCTGGTTTGACAATGATCAATGATAATTGGGTTTCACTCGAAGCGGGAGGTACAGTGGTGGCTCTGCAATCTGGAGAGAGAGTTGCATTTGTTTAGAGTATCTCGGTGTGCGGATCAGGAGTCTGGCACCGGAAGACGATATTGATAGTGGCATTGGGAGGCACATCCTGACCAACACACACCTCCCCAGCCACCACCTCTTCAATCCACAGAAACATTTCCCCCTTATAGCCTCAACAGACTTTTGGGGCAAGTGCTGTTCGCAAGCATCTACGAAGGCCGGCATTGCACACGAGGGGGTGGGTGGCCAGCACCACGTCCGACCGCCGTTGTTTCCCCAGTGGCGATGTTTACACACCGCACCAGGTACTCACTTCAGGCTGAGTTGACCTAGGGGAGGCCCAGGACCAGTTTAGATAATCGTCACTTGTGTGGATGCGAGTGGGAATATCGAACTCGGGACGCCGGGTTCATAGTGCAGCGTGCTAACGGCTGTACTCTGCAAGCGCACTCGCCTGCAATTTATGTAACATCCCCTTCAGATTTCTCTTCCAACACGCATGTGGCCGTGCTGTCCGAGCCTCTGCCTTTGGCCATAGATGCTGCAATATTGGCTCGGCGTGATTTAAAGCTTTTCGTGACTGCAGGAATTCACATTCTTTGGGTCTTTCGGTAAAGTCACGTGAATAGGTTCAAAGAAAATAACAAAATAACAAAAAACTACGACGTTTCGATGGCAACACAAGCGGTCGTCATCCTGATGTTATTTTCTTTGAACCTATCAACGTGACTTTACCGAAAGACCCAAAGAATTTGGCTGGGCGTGCTAATACTACATTGATTGAAATGGAATCTTAATGACGTCACACTCCCCGAAATGTGTGCGTAAGAATCGCTTGTTCGTAATGTGTGGCAATGTACACGCTCCTGTTACATCTAGGTTAAAGGAGCGAACAAAAAAATGTATAAATTGTACGGACAAAAAACCGCAACAACAAAATTCAAATGAGATGGAAAGTGAGACAATTTTTTTTAAATTAATCATTGAAACGAATTGGAACCCCACAGCGTTATAATTCTTTAATTCTTGGGGGAGGTAAAGCAGGTGGATTGCTTCCATATTCCGGCAAATCTCCCGATGATGCTGGATGTAATTACCAGCGAAACATCGTATTCAAATTGTAAATGTTGTGGCTTTACTCTCCAACAAACCGGTGGGCTGAAGTAGTAACTAATTGGCGCGTTATTTACATTACAAACCTTACTGGCTGTGTAGGGTGGTGAAGGGTTATAACACATTTATACTTACACGATGTAACCCAAAAACCTTTGTTATGAATCATATTGGTCGCGAAAGTCTACGTGTTAAACGCTTGCTGTTGGCCCTCCACATGTGGTCCAGGATAAGGAAATGTGCCTCTACGAACCCATGTATTTAATAAATGCCGTATTATTTTAATCATAATGAAATAATGATGATAATAATGCCCATTATTTAGCTATGGAAATCTTCGCCGAGTCTCAAGACTCACTTTTAGGAGAGCCAAAAAGAGTTTGCGACTTCACGTGGAAGGAGACCAGAGTCCCTAGAGAAACCTATTGGATATTTGTAAAAAAAAAGAGCTTCACAGCTCATCAGATTTCTCCGGGATAAATAAAAAATTGTGATTAAATAGTCTGAACCCCACAGTTCGCATAGCGGTGGGTGCAACGCTCGGCGCTGCCATTTCCCGGGAACACCACGCAAGGCCCCCTGACACGACGCTTGGTCAACCGTGGCCATCACCAATCCCGAGCGCCGACAAGGCCGCGGTCCCGCTTGCGAATGTTGCGATGGGACGTATGAATATGTACGTATGTCGAACTCCTTTCGCACCGCACGTGGCCAATCGTGCTCTAGCGGAGGTGCCGGGGGGAAGGACGAGATGGAGGACGCGGTTTTCAGGGAGGTTTGTTTGCTGCCGTGGGGATGCTGGCGTTGCGTGACGGAGGGTCGTCGTGGCCCCGCGTGTCTCCTGTCGCCCGCCAGGCTGGCTGCAGAACGCCCTCGTCCTGGCCCTGGCGGTGGGCGGCGTGCTGCTGCTGGCGCTCTTCGTCGTGGTCGTGGTCCTGGTGGTGAAGCTGAAGCGCAGGAGGGGCCGCGCGCCGCCCGACAAGATGCCCAGGCAAGTGGCGCTTTCCACCGGAGCGTCGCCGCCGCCGCCGTTAGCTGCCGCGTCGTTTCGCCGGCGACGTCCGACATTTCGCTGCGCGTGCCCCGAGGGCTTGAAGAAGTGGCGCACAGCCATGGGCTCGTCAGCACTGCCGCGAGAAATCTGACGCACGAGCGGAGTTTTATCTGCCCCCCACTATGTCCCTCTCCCCCCTAAATATATGACAGTAATGGAATTGTCACTACTTATTATCCCTTTGTTTATTGCATTATTGTTTTTTCATATGAATTGTATTTCTTATGTCGCGACAACATTGCTAACTACTTGCCGACTGATTTAATTCCAAACGGATTAAATTCGTAATGCGTTATGCTTGACAAAGTCTGTTTAAATCAATTATGGCCATTGATTGTTAAATTGATTTAACAAAAAAAAAATCAGCATGCAAAATAAGGCAACACATTAGCAAAGCCCTTTGGTCTCGCGCTTTGTGTACATATAGATTGTACTTTGGATAGAAAAGGGACCTTGTTTAGCGAAATACTCAATAATAATTAATAAATTACAGACCTTTGTCAATCCACTGCTGCAGGAAGGCCTTCCCACTCCTTTTGTTTGGCCACACTTCGCCGCGCCTTCATTCCCTGTGGGTTCGTGAAGGCAAAGAGCCAAGACCATTTATTTACGTGAGCCGTGGCCAGGAATACAACTCGGGGTTTGAAGGATTTTGTAGTGCAGTCTGTTAACCACTCCACTTCCGTTTCACTTCCATATAAACACATCAGAGTATATATGTGTGTATGTTTGTGTGTTAGGGAGCGGTAGTGTAACGGTTAGTGCGCTGCGCTACGAACTCGGTGTCCCAAGTCGGTGACCCGAGTTCGATTCTCGTTCATGGCCAACACCAATTGACGATTATCTGAACAGGTCCTGGGCATCGCCTAGGTCGACTCAGCCCCAAATGATTACCTGGTGCAGTGTGTAAACATCGCCACTGGAGAGACAAAGGCTGCCGGGCCATTCTGGCCTTCATAGGTGCTACTTCACTAACAGCACTTGCCCCAACAGTTTGTTAAGACTATACGGGGGACATTCGTTTTTTTGTTTGTGTTACACTCTACCTCTGTGCAATCTCGATGTGCTGTGAAGAAGGGTCATCAATGCTTTTGTTGTTGTAATAATGAAGAATGTGCCTTGTTTCTTGTAGAACTTCAAACAATGAAAAGCCTGAACAAGAGCCGCTCAAGAAGGGTTCACTGGTGGACACCACCAAGGTGTGAAGAGGCTGGGAACCAGCCATAGGATTACCCTCCTTCACAAGCTGCCTTGACACGACAGACGCCTCCACCCACAATCAGAATCTTTATTTATCCCGGAGGAATCCGATGAGCTGTAAAGCTCTTATTTCACACATTTCCCATAGGGGCGGGCAGGCAGGATGGGGTGGGTTCAGCGAGTTACATCTACAAGCAATACAATAGGCAAGATTGGAGAAAAGGTTTTCAACTCGCTAAAAATAAATATGTAAATACATATAAATACACGTAATACCCAACGGGGAGTAGTGCACGCAGACGTTAACGGGATCTTATGAGAGGTAGAATTATGGGATGAGTCTCCGAGTTGCCTTCTGGAAAAATAATAATAATAATTCCTCGTGACTTCCACTTGTGGTTTTTATTGAATATCCAAAAATGTTGCGGACTTGGATAATACACCTGATGGATTTAGTCCCCATATAATTTGTACAGTGTAAAATAGTACCGTTAGGTTTGTAAATATTTTTGTAAATTATTGTACAGGTTGACTTGGAAATGAGATTGTGTTTTTTGTAATATTTAAATAATTTGTCATTTACGAAATAAATAAGTAATATATCACGTTTATTGTTTTTCAGGTTTTTGTTAAAGTAACATATGAAATGTATGCCTTTTGTATATACTGTGTTTTAAATAGCAGTTTAAAACGTACTGGCTTATAGTTTTCTCTTTCACAAGGGGAAAAGATTCACATTCCATGCCGTGATGCACGTGTTTATTCTAAGAGAGACAATGGAATATCTAACGGTTGCCTGTGATGCTGCAGTAATTATGCACTTCCGTATCGACGACTTCCATTGATCAGCCACACGTCCAATTAGCATTGCAAAAAACAACCACAATACATTTGTCAAGAACACCGCCTTAAAAAAAGATAAATTATATAATAGTTTACGCTTTGGGCAATGGGCCTTCCTCACGGCACACGGAGAGGCCAGTGAGGTCGGCTACGTACCGTGCGAAAGAAGTTCAACATACATATACTTACGGTGTGTGCGTTAGCGAGCGCCTATTAAGGCCAGCATGGCACGCGAAGGAGGTGGGGCTACGAGCAGCACCAGGTGGGCCCGTTTATGCTCTCCCTGCTATGATGATCTCCAGCACCGCACCACCGGAAAGCGGTGAGGTCCTCAGGAAATGTGCCTAAAACCCATACGTAGACCAACGTATGGGTTATCGTCTTCCCTGGCCGGTGAATCTTCACGCACATTGGTAATGTACGCAGAAATACACAATTTTTGACTCGTTATTGCATTATACAGGGTGTTTAAAAGAGATGGACCCAATTTCAAAGCAGTATATTTCACGATGGCAACATTTTACAATTACACAAAACGTTACAAACGGTTTAATGAGTTATCACGTTTTACTAACCATTTTATAAATGCTCTATGTGTCTTCCATCTGCTGTACGGACAACATCGAGACGATAGTTTAATTCGTCCCGAACGCCTCTCAAAGTGTCTTCTTCACCGCTGCCGTGATTCTGTTTTTGAGGTCATCCAGATTAGTCGCTAATGATGGCACAAAAATACGGTCTTTGTGCCACCATGCTCTTTGACATTGGCGGATCAATGCCAAAACGCCGTTGAAACGCACGCTGCACCGCAATTACGGATTCAGTCTTTCTGAACTGCAGAACGCAAAACACCTTGTGTTGCGGGGTCACCATCTTGCGAATGACTGAGGCTAGGGGCTGTGTGTGTGCTGGGAGAGGCATCTAGCGGTGATCATTTGAAACTCTATGCCCTGCCCTTTAAAGTGGTAAAAGTTTCATTCATGGGCGGTTCGTGGTTGCAGAGATATAGCGATTTCAAATCGGGTCCATCTCTTTAAAACACCCTGTATTTGCTGACGGTACTGAGTCTGTACCTCGGCGATTGTTTAATTTTCGGAGGCTTTGCTGGTTGCTATACTGAGGAAGACCTCGGAAAAGCCAAGTCCAGATCGAGATACAGCTTTCACTTGATGATCGTTGGACAGTGTCGTACCAGCCATTACCGCAGCACTCACAATTAATTTTAAAAACATGAACATGATGCTTGATAATGGCACTTGCCTCTGCAGCCTGTAAGGTAAAATGGGGGAACTGTTGTGTTTGTGGCTTTTAAAACGGAGACATTGACTACTTTTGACAAGGGTGTTCTGATGATATGCACTTATATAACTTCTATGATTGCATCTCACACGTGAATCCAGGTGAAGGCGGGCTACTCTGGGTATGCGCGAATTGCTTTCGTGTGGATATATGCGGCTTGGTGGCAAGCTGCCGCGCAACTGCTTTCCAACCGTCGAGTAAGGGACTCGACTCTCAAGTGTCGATCTGCTCGGTCGAATTTTTAGCGACGTATTTCAAGGCTCGAACGTCCGTGGCAACTATCGATTGCCCGTTACAATTCTGGCGTGGGTCGCGGAGTGGGAAGGGCCAAACTTCGCCAGTAGAATGGATTGAGCATAGATCAGACACAGCATGAGCCCCACCCAGACACATCGTGTCACTCGGATGTAAACTTAAACTAAACATTTTTTATTCTACAGTAACCAGGTAAAGGCCCCCTGAGCTATAAAGCTCTTTTTTGAGAAAGCGACCTGGCCACAAGTGATAGCCCAATGGAAGTGGCTTATAATGTACGACATTTTTATAGCAGCCAAATCGTCTAAACGCGTGATGTTGATTCTAAATGTGGAGGGGAAAAAACCTGGAGGACCCGGAGAAGAATCCACGCGACCACGGGGAAAGAGACACGCAAACTAAAAATTTACAGGCATCTTCAGGGTCGGGATTGAACCCTTGAACCCACGACCTCCTGTATACCAGGCGAGGGAGTTGACATTTCCTAGCCACCGTGGATGTGGATAAAGCGGTTGCGGGCAGCGATAGCGTTGCGCGATTTCGAGGGCGATTTCTATCGCTCAAGCTGTGGGCCTTTTACTTTAGGATGTTCATGCGGCAGGTTGGTTCACTCGTGCTGTGCAAGGATATATACACTTCTCTTATTTACGCGTGCCTTTACACTGTGAGCCTTTACACTGTGAGCGATGGCGTGCTGGTGCTCATGCAATAAAACGTGTTTCCATCCTATGCAACAACAACAAACATTTCAAAACGATCGTTAAATATGTTTGAAATTATGTAAATGTAACGGAGTAATAATGATGGATACTAATTTAAAACAAAATTGTAAGTGTAACAGTATTATTACATACTCTAATTACGTTTTGATGTTTTAGATGTTCAACTTTCATGCTTTAACGTGTAGATAAAAAAAATACACGCGTTGTGCTTAATGATTAATTCTGGTCTTATGGGCTGGTAGTTAATTCCGAATATTTCATATACATTTTTGGGGGTAAATGGACATTGTTATTTCAAAATAATCGATGTCTTTAATTTGAGTCCATCAGTGAGTTGCTTTCCAAATGTAAATATTTAGGATAAGTGTTTGCTTTTTCACAACACTGTTCTCAGATACACCAATATGTTAAATAAACATGATAATGTGAAATAAACGTACACCCCCCTTTGGTAGATGGTAACTCTGTTTACGGAATGTCGCTGCAACGCAGGCGTAGGAATCGGGGAATGAATCTGATATACGTTACGTTGAATCGCACGTTTTAGAATGTTGAATCCCGAACTTAAAATTGGTTTTGGAGGGAGGGGATGGGGGGAGAAAAAAAAAATGCACGACCATTTGTCATTTGTTCAAGCCTGCGTTTCATTCTTACCCAGGTCGTTCGCATGCCGCACTTTTCATACTCGGTTGGTTTACCGCAACTTATTTGGCGTATTATTGTTTTAGAAAAAAAAATCGATTTCCCCATTACAAAAAGTGCGCCGAACAAAATTGTTAGCCGCATTCTTAAGTGTTATTCTATTATGTCTTGGGGCCAATGTTTTTTTCTCTCCCTAGGAATGCATCTCCGATTATGTAATAAACACAAATGGGAACGTAGGGTTCGATAAACGGCATTTTGCTTTGTGGGCAACTTTTCCGGACCGTGTCTGTTCCACGTATCGAGGGATGCCTCTGTGCGTTCAGCTGGAAATTCTTCACGAACTGATTTTTTCTCCCAAATGTCGCTGCAAATAACTTTGGGCACAAGGTTGTTTTCTGCTTTAATTTACCGTCCGATTTGTAATTTTATATTTCCGTCATGCAATCTGAGTGGCGCAGTTCCATTTTTCTAAATGGTTTCCACTTTTACTAAATTTTTTTTTTAAAATTGTAGTTATGTTTTCACGAGAGCTTTGATGACTGCATCAATTTTCACCGAGTGAAATTCCTTTTCATAGTCTCCAAATACCACGCATAATGGAATTGGATATTCATAAAAAATTTTCTCCCAACGTCTGATTGATAGTATGTATGTACGGTCATTGGTATATAAAAAAGCTTTTCTAAACCCAGACTGCTCAAATGGTTACTTAGCCTCTGCTTTCATTTCTTTTCCCAGTGAGCTTCGTGAACAATTACATACATGCAAGATAAAAGTGTAATGAGATTGTAAGTCAAGTCAATTTTCTCACCCCTTTTGGCAATAACTTAATGGTTGAAACATCATTCTACGGTTCAGGTATTTCACTTTCTGTACAAACATTTTGTGAAATAGGTCCACTAACTCTGTTCCAACAAATGGTTCCACTTATTTGAAAATAAGTATAAATGGGGAGAGTATTAACCATCTCCGATTTGCTGATGACACGGTTGTAATCGCAAAGGGAAGTGAGCTGCAGGATATGACTGGAGACATGAATGCACAATGCTGCAAAGTTGGGCTCAAGATTAATCTGGACAAAACCTGGATATCAAAGTTTCCTCAACAATGGTCGCTATCTGTTAGAGGAAGGGACTCGAATGGAAAACACAGTGTGGGTAAATTAAGACCAGTAATTGAAATCAAGAGCAGGTTGCAATGCTCACCGAAAACTGAAATGAATTATAAATAGCAACATGCATACGTGGATGAAAGCAAAGTTTATAATCAGTATATGGACATGGATCATAAACATGGATATTGACAAAGAATATTAAATAAATGCTGAAAAAAATACATAAAAGCACAGAGAAACGCATGGTTGGAATTACACTGATATACAAGGGGACACGGAATGTAGTCTACCCAATTTAGAGGCATCAGCATCATATTGATGATCAGGAAAAGTAGGTGGCCTTGGGCAGGACACTTTTCCAAAAGTGGCAATGTCTGGTAGTTGAGTCTAATGGTGGAGTGGCAGTCAAAGGTGGAACTACAGTTCAGCGGATGTCTATTGTGGAGATGGAGCGATGGAATTAGCTCGTTTGCAGTAGCTGGATGGATTGGTGCATCGCGTGACTGTGACAGATGACAACGGCTTGGGGTGGCCTACATCCAGCAGTGGATACATTGTGGCTGATGATGTACGTATGTATGTTGAACTTCTGTCGCATCGTATGTAGCCAATCGTGCTTATGGGAGGTGCTTGGGAAGGACAACTAAACACAAAAAACAGTTCTAAAGACATTCGTTTTCCATCTAGATTTAAACAAATCTATTATTGTTATGATGATAATGATGGTGAGGGAACTGCAGTCTTTATAAGAACAAATTACTACCTTCAGTTTCAACTAGGTGAATTATGCATCTGAAATTGTGACAACATAAATTATGGCAGTGGCCGGTTAATCAATTGATATGCTCGAGGCCACGGTTCGAATTTATCAAAGAGAGCGCACGTTCTGATGGCTCTGCAGCCACCGCTGTTGACATGTTCCGTCACACACTCAAAACCAGCCGCAAATTGAATGTTGGATGCGGAGCTTCTAACGCCGAGGTCGCAGCTCAGAGGGGGTCGCTCTCGATACGGAGGTCACTGACGTCCTCCCGAAATAACAAGAGGCACGTGGCGATCGATGCTCATGCTCGATACGATATTGATATCAAACAATTACAGCGACCTGAACTTTGCCTCGTTATCCCTCACATCGACTGCTCGGCCTTTCCCTCGCAAGGGGCCTCGCTTCGGCTGCCGACCCCGGCGCGCGCGGCGAGGCGAGGTGGCCGCTGCACGGGACGACCGGCACCGACCCCGAGGTCAGACGCAGCGCAGAGTCGCGAGGGGGTCTCAGGGCGCGCGTAAAGTCACACCGACGCGCAAAAAAGTGGAGTCGTGCATTCGTGCTTTGGCTGAACTTTTTGCTGATAAAAGTGGCTTGGGATGTCGTCCTGCACAATGTTGGCAGATGATGACTCGGCAAACAGACTGCTGAATACAAACAGGGCAGGTTAATAATGAAGGAAACCTCCTTCCTCCTCCTCCCTCCTCCTCCGTCCTCCTCCACCACCTCCTTCTCCTCCACGCATTGCCAGCTGAGGAGATTCATCTGGCAGCGTATTATCTCGTAAATATAGTAACGTGGATCGCGCTGATCATCTCATTAAGCCATTGCACTTGTTAATACCGCTAATTACGGTTCGTGTCGTATGAAGCGTTTTTTTCACGGTACGATTGCTACTTGAACACGATTTTAAAAAGGGCCGTCTCTCATTTTTCAATTAAAACATAGGCGCTGGTGTTACTCCTAAAGTTGAGCTGTCAGAAGGGAATCGTCACAGGCAGACGTTGTCTTAGTAAAGTCACCGGGGAGCTACACTGCAAAATGCGTTGCTTGTTAATTAGGCGGTGGGCAGGGGAGAGGAACACGTGCCCGAGAAGATGTCCCGCAGCGGTGGAGCGAGGACGTCAACTCGCGTGCAGGAGGCTTGATGGATTGTTGTGTTGGTGAGAATCGAAAACTCATTTCTTTCAGAACTGCGTTTTTTTGTGTTCAGTTCGTTGTGCTCCCCCTGCCCGCCCGCACCTCGGTTTTGCACGGTTGGCTTCGTTCGGTGCGACAGAAGTTCAACGTACGTACAACATATGGACAGAGGTCGGGGAACCGCTCATCCAGCAATTGATGAAAGCTGGGATAGAAAATAAATGCATATAGCGTTTTGCTCTGTTTCGCAAAAAATATTTTAGTTGTCAAAAACCTGAGCTCTCTTTCTCTCTCGCTGATCAGACGACCGAGAGAGCATCTACTTGTGACAGTGACACGTTGGGAAACACATTCCTGCGGAGGGAGCTGGTAGGAACGTTGGGTTGCTCGGTCAATGGCCAGGGTCAACGGCGGCGTGGTGTATTCCGCAAATATGCCCGACTGTGAGGGCGGGCACAAGCCGGCGTGAGTAGGTTAAACGTTGAGTTTTATAAGGGCACCACGGGGTGACCAGCCCCTCCCCACCCAGCCCCACCCCTCCCAACCCCACCCAGCCCCACCCTCCCCACCCAGCCCCTCCCCACCCTCCCCACCCAGCCCCTCCCTCCCCACCCAGACGGACGGAGACAATAATCCCCTGTGGGCTGGTGGAACCAGTGGGTTCCTACCAGTATAACAGCACAGCCTCTATTGTGATTGGAAAAGCAGAGACGGCTTATTTGAAATCGAGTTCACGTTGCAATTACAGCGTAAAAAGCGCATCATACGGCACGAGCTGTAATGAGCGATATCACCGAGTTAAACCGCTTAATGAGATGATCAGCGGTATCCACATTAATATATTTGTAGTGACTGTGAATGTCACTGTGTGGTGCTGGGCTTACGAAGCCACGGTGGATAATGTGTTAATATTATGTGTAACCGCTTATGGGGCGTAGTACCAGCCCTAGCGGGGCTTGGGTGAGTGCTGGTCAGCGCAGAGGCACCACGTACAGTGTGCGGTGCGGGCTACCGGTGAGGCAGCGAGAGGGAGTGTCAGCCAGCCAGGGTGACGTTGGGGCATGATACGCTGGTTGACCTGCTGACACGTGACTGGGTGATATTGGAGGGGGGGGGGCACCGGTGGACGGGGGCCGCTGGGCGGTCACGTGGTTTAAAAGAGCTCTCGGGAGCCTTCGAGAAAGAGCTCGAGAGAGATCTGGAAGGTGGGCAGGGCGAGGGGTGGAGCCAGCCCCGGCCCAGGGGGATATAACGCCCCCCCCGCCCCCCGTGAAGAGCTCGGGGTTCTTCATGTGCTGATGTGAAGAAGATCCACGTCGGGGATAAGAAGACTCTAGCCACGCGGTCCGGGACCTAGCAGCTTGTGGTTCAGGCCGGGATAGCGAACCGTGCCTAGTTGTACCGTGGCGTGGTTAGATAGGCATTTGATACCCCAGTGTAGATTGTGTGATGTTGTGTTGAAGTTGCGTAATAAATTGTGTTGCTCCCAAGACAATACGCTGCCAGATGAATCTCCTCAGCTGGAAATGCGTGCTGGATGAGGTGTTTCTCTTATTATGAACCTGTCCTGTTTACGTTCAGCAGTCTGTTTGCCAAGGCATCATCTGCCATCGCCGTGCAAGACGACATCTCAAGCCACTTTTATCAGCAAAAAGTTCAGCCAAAGCACGAATACACGACTCCACTTTTTGCGAGTCGGTGTGACTTCATGCGCTCGATGCGCGCCCTGAGACCCCCTCGCGACTCTGCGCTGCGTCTGACCCCGAGGTCGGTGCCGGTCGTCCCGTGCAGCCGCCACGCGCGCCGGGGTCGGCAGCCAAAGCGAGGCCCCTTGCGAGGGAAAGCCCGAGCAGTCGATGTGAGCGATAAGGTGGCAAAGTTCAGGTCACTGTAATTGTTTGATGTCAATATCGTATCGTATCGAGCATGAGCATCGATCGCCACGTGGGTCTTGTTAATTTGGGGAACATCGGTGACCTCCCTGTCGAGAGCATTGCGACTGCCTCTGAGCTGCGACCTCGGCGTTAGAAGCTCAGCATCCAACATTCAATTTGCGGCTGGTTTTGAGTGTGTGATGGAACATGTCAACAGCGGTGGCTGCAGAGCCATCGGAACGCGCGCTCTCTTCTGCAAATTCGATCCGTGGCCTCGAGCATATCAATTGATTAACCGGCCGCTGCCATCATTTATCTAGTCACTATTGCAGGTGCATAATTCACCCAATTATACTGAAGACAATCGTTAGATATTTCTTCGGGCTGCAAGTTCACTGCCGTGACCCAATAACGGGCGCAGACTTATTGGCACGTTAGACGTTGACATTTCGGTATGCAAGCTGTAGAGTGCAAGTGTTTGTAAATGACCGCAGTGGGGATAAGCATGTTCACAAATTACTCTGAGGCTCAGCGCGGGAGAGCTGTAAGGAACGTGCAATCGTGAACCACGTGTCTATCCCGGTTGACGGGCCCGTAATTATAGCCGCCAAATTTCGAGCATTATCAGGGCATCTGTATGTTTGTTGCATTAGTGAGGACGTGTGATAAATAACTAAGTGAAAATATAGTGTCAAATAGGTTCGCGCGGATTAAGCTTCTGCTTACATTTGCTTAACCATCAATTGGTTTCAACTTCTAGCAGCGCACACACATTTCAACGCAGCACATCTGGCCATGCGATTAACTTAAAATTAATAAGGGACAAACTTTCCAAGAAATAACCCCCTCCCCAACTATGATCAGTAGCTAAACAATGCCCATCTCACCATCTCATGCTGGCTGATTTCTCCGGTAACATTTTATTTAAGACTCGTGCGAGTATTAACAAGGAACCGGTCCGTTTTGCTTCAAATGTGCATATTTTTTTTGTCTATTTAGCTGTAAAAATATATATATATCTTAATGACAATAATTATATTGTCCTTTTGGTTATCCAGGAAAAGCCTCACCGTGTCTCAAGACATCTTGCTCAGGAGGTTTTGTCCCCGCATTGTTTGGCACGTTTGGCCAAATTCCACCTTAAACGAGTGTCCGGCTCCACGTGGGGGGAAGAATCTGGACCACTCGGTAACAAAGACAAAGATCACCCGTGTAGCCTTAACAGACTGTTGGGGCAAGTGCTGTTAGCGAGTACCTATGGAGGCCGGCACGACACACAAGAGGGCGGAGGAAGGTCATCACCACGCCCGGCCGTCTTTGTCTTCCTAGCGGCGATGGTTACTACACACCGCACCAGATATTCAACCGAGGCTGAAATTGAGGCTGAGTTGACCTCGGTGATAGCACATGCGCACGAGCGGATAGATTAAATAATCTATCCGTAATCTATCCTCCGGGCACAACATTACGCCCCCTTAACCCCAACAGCATTAGGATGAATACAGTCATTGGTGTCGGCGTTCATTTCACGAGCGTTCAGGCGTGGCTGGGCGAGCACTCGATTCGACGCCTCTGCGAATGCGTACGCGAGTTCCGCCAGCTTGCGAGTGACGACCCCGATTTGCGTCTCGGTATGCACTTTGATTAGTGGTGACATCGCCGGCAGCGGCATTCACGCGCGTGCTAATATTTGTCTCTCCGTCGTCGCGGGTGTCACGTTAAGCCGCATCCTGTGATGTCCCGCAAGAGGAAAAAACTATGTTTTTTATTATCACGTTGAAGCCAAGAAGCAGCGGCAGTGCGGGGCATCAGGTTCCAAAGGCAAACAAAAAGTTCGCATCGGTTTTCCAGCCTGAGGTGACGATGTGTGCAGGTGGATTTATCGAGAACCTGAAGCGGGCTGGCAGATGGCTTCTTCATTGTCAGCGCTTTTGCACACAGAGGCCCACAGACTCACACAGAGACCCAGAGACTCACACAGAGGCCCACAGACTCACACAGAGACCCACAGACTCACACAGAGACCCACAGACTCACATAGAGACCCACAGACTCACACAGAGACCCATAGATTCACATAGAGACCCACAGACTCACACAGAGACCCACAGACTCCCACAGATACCTACAGACTCGCACAGAGGCCCAGAGACTCACACAGAGACCCACATACTCACACAGAGGCCCATAGGCTAACATAGAGACCCACAGACTCACACAAGAGACCCACAGACTCACACAGAAACCCACAGACTCACACAGAGACCCACATACTCACACAGAGGCCCATAGGCTCACACAGAGACCCACCGACTCACATAGAGGCCCACAGACTCACAGAGAGACCCACAGACTCACACAGAGACTCATAGACTCACATAGAGGCACATAGGCTCAAAGAGAGACCCACCGACTCACATAGAGACCCACAGACTCACACATAAACCCACAGACTCACACAGAGACCCACAGACTCACATAGAGACCCACAGACACACATAAACCCACATACTCACACAGATACGCATTGTCACATAGGGACCCACTGCGAAACTGGAATGCGCTAGCAGTGGATGCATCATCATCATCATCGGCGTTCTCCAGCAGACGGACACACGCAGCCCACGCAGCTTCCCAGGGGGAACCGGTCTGGTGGGAGCGCAGCACGGATGGAGCAGTGGCATAATCATCATCTAATAACAATACCCGTTAATCGCCACTCAGTGACGGTGACGTCACCACGCCGCCTGTGCCGGGCCAGGTGCACTTAGAGGCCACGTGAAGTGTCGAAGGTTTGCTGACAGGAGGTCTCGGGACAGACCCAGGTGCCATGGATTTGGCTGGTAGATGCACTACATGTACCCCCTACTGTGCCAACTTGCTGTATTTTATCCGCCTAGCGCTCCGCGCATTGTTGTGAGCGTCCCTCCTCTGGCCTGTTGTTGCTGGAGGGCGACTGCCTCATCATCACCACCTCGACTCCGCCTCCAAAGCCACGTGGATCGTCGGACCCTGGCATGGAGTGTGGTGTTTTTTAGGTGATGCCCTTTATCAATTCGCAGCTGGATGAAAGTTTCCGCGCGCAGTGTCGGTCATAGGGGTTCGTTTGACCACACTTCACCATAAGCTGGTGAGTGCGGATTGGTGAGTCGTGACCGGGAGTAGGAACTCGGAGGTTCATATTAGTGGCAGCACGCTAACCACTGCGCCACCGCTCCCTTCATATAACATCAAGGTTAAACCCACCAACAAAAGCTGCTCGCTGCTGTACGGCAACACGCGTATCGTGTTCTCCGCACTTGTATCCGCTGTATTTTAAAGAAAAAAGTCGGGGATGCGTCTTATAAACCGGTGTGCCCGTGACCGAATGTGTACGAATGCGTCTTTACTTCCCGCAGCGTCTTATAATCCGGAGACTACGAACGTTCGTACGTGTGCGTGTCCGGCACGTGTGGTCGTGTATGTATGTTGAACTTCTTTCGCGCCGTACGTAGCCAACCGTGCTCACCGGAGGTTACGGGGAAGAGCGAATAAGTGGACAATGCGGGCAAAAGTGCGACCGAAAGAGCGAGGCGACTTTCGGATTAAGGACACGGGGGGGGGGGGGGGGGGGGGGATTCTGTGTTCGCTGTGCGCCGCGATTTGGCACAACTCGAGGGGGTGGTGCGGTGTTGACTTGGGGCGACTGCGTGTGTGCGTTTGGCGACGCGGCGGGTCTCGCTTTAATTAAGAATTTAAAGCCTCCGTTTTCATTTCGCAAAGTTACGGGCATAAATTATGCAAGCATATTAAGCGAGTTAGGCGCTATTATTTATTATTTTGAATATAAATAAAATATTTTACGATCGGCCCCCTCCGAGTCACTTTGCCACGGTAGGTGACGCTGTCCGCGCGTGCACGCGTGGCGATTCGACGGGGGGAGCGGTGGCGCAGCGGTTAGCGCTGCACTGCACGCTACGAACCCCCCCATCCCCCCCTCTCCCGGCCACCCGAGTTTGATTCCCCGCTCACGGTCGACGACAACAACAACAACAACAGATTATAATATTGCCCCTCCACCGTAGGGCGACTGAGCCTCGAATGAGTACCTGGTGCGGTGCGTCAAACATCAGCACATCAGTACAGAAAGATACAAAGGCGGCCGGGCGTAGTTGTTGGCCCACCCCACTCCCTCGCGTCTCGTACGTCGCCTTCAGAGGCGCTAACTCGTTGACAGCACTGCTCCGACAGTCTGACAAAGGCTATACGGGGAATATTTGTCTTTGTTAGGGAGAAGCCCAAGCACGTTGGGCGAGCAAAAATCCTGGCGATTCGAGTTCGATTGCCACTCACGACTCACATGTGAACCGTCCTGACGTCTTCCCTTGTAGTTGGACGAAGCCTCAAAATGAGTACAGTACGTGTATCGGGGAGGCAAAGGCACCCAGCAGCATCAGGAGAGTAATCCGCGGTCGACCAGCAGCAGTATTCATACATATTCTGATTCTGTTAACACCACTTGGCACAACTTCCTGCGGAGGCGACCACACTGAGTCTCTTTGTCTCAGTGCACAGCAAACACGTCACGTACCGACGTGGGGTCGCCACGGTGGCTATAGGAGATGTTAACGACCTCGCCTGGTATACAGGAGTGCGTGGGTTCGATCTCGATAGCGACGCCTGCTGCATATTTGGAATTTGCACGTTCTGTCCGTGCTCGCGTGGATTTTTCTCCGGGTCCTCCGGTTTTTTTCCCTCCACGTGTAGACACATGCTTTTAGTGTGTTTGGCCGCTGCTATAAATTTCCCAAGCATGATTGGCCACTTTATTGTGTTGCCAGGTCGCTTCTAAAAAAAAGAGCTATATAGTTCAGCGAGCATTACCTGGTAATATATATTTAAAAAAAGTTGTTTTTATACTTTATAGAACGGCGTTCTTCTCTCTTCTCCGTTGTGTAAACGTTACCCGCTGATGTTTGGATGATTGGCACGTGTCTTCTCAATCAGAAGCGATTGAACTCCAGAAGGGGGAGGGGGCGAAGGGGGAGGGGAGCTCAACTCAGACGAGCTCCGGTCTGGAATGAATCCCATCCACTATCTTGCCGCGTTTTCGCTGCCTCGGCTTTTATTGTTTTTAACAAGCCAGTTGGGTCGCTAATTAAATACATTTCCCTGTCGTTTGCGGCGACGCGCACAAATGAAGAAAAGTGACGTGATAAAATATGTAAAAAAAAACCCCAAAGCATTTTGTAAATGAAGTGTAAACATGTTTCCGCGTAATACGCTTGCGTGTGTACACCTGCCGTTCGTCCGTCGACCACACATCGACTTGCCATTATCAATCCACTGCTGGATGAAGGTAGTGGATATCTTCTATGTAATATCGGTGGAATTGCGGATAAAGTAATCGTACATTCATCGTGTATTGTTGTTTGTTGTAACTCGCTGGCCCATCCCAACTGGATATCTGTGATAAAGAGCTTCATTGCACATAGGATTTTTCCGCCAGACTAAATACAGATTCCGATTCTGTATACATGATGATCTAGAAGGGCCACAGAGCTGAATTTTTACGCAAATTAAGTTGAGTCCACGATAATAACGAGACCTAACTCGATTTTGGGCCCTCACTCAGAGCAGTGTCAGCCCAGAGGTCAACGAGCCTCCAAGTCTCGTGTTGAGCCTTCGGTGGTGTAACGATGGGTGATGCATCGGTTAAGTAACACGGCAGGCACGTTTATGAATCAGTCTCTCCGCATTACGCATATACGTTGTATACATTGGGCTCGCGTGACGCCTGCATCCGCAAGAGGTCGCTACAATCGTTACAAGGTTGACAATTTTTTTTACATCGATTTTTAAATCCGTTTAATAATTGCGATCCCCATCCAGATTGAACTAATTACCACGTCACTCACCTGCTGTGAAGTGTGACGCGAAAGCTGATGGGAAATATAACCCCGTTATCAGTTACTCCCCCGTAAAAAAATGCCGAACGTTTGGCCAACGTTAGTGGCATGTTGACTGGGTAGTCCTAACTCAAGAATTAATTTCTTGCTTGATATGCTCCGGCGTAAGGCACTACCACTAGAGTGAAAATTACATGTATTCGGAATAATAATCCCATTGTATCGCTGCACGCTATGTCCCGTTAAATCCGTGAAGGGGTTTATAAACACACACGGCTGCAAAAATCGAGTGACATAGATGTGGGATGCCAAACGTTCATCCGGAGCAGCGTCCCGGGCCGGCTCTGGCTGGGGTTGAGCACTGCTGCTGCAGGTTAATGATATAACGCGTCGAATCACGATCACGGTGCTAGCGCGCAATTAATCGACGTTAAACAACACGTGACGCGCTCACGCGCACACGCAGCTCGTGTTTAAAAATGTTTTTTTTACTTGCAATGATATATGGGCCCTCGTAAACCTGAACCCGGCCTCTAATCCCCTAATCCCTCATTGCCAAAGGCAGATTGTCTTCGAGGAGCGTTATTTTACACTTCCCACGCCATGAAAATAGCCCACAGTCACCGCGGTTCTTAAACGCATCCTCCACGCGCACGGCTCCATCGCAGGGTTGCTGCTGCTTTATTGCTTTATTAGAGTAATTGCTGCCCTGGGTGCGGCGTTACAGGGGGGGGGGGGGGGGCCGGCGAGATGAATCTGGGGTCCCGCCACGTAATGTGGTGGTGAGGAGTGGTGGTGCCAGTGGTTAGCACACTGCGCGACTGAACCGGTGACCCGAGGTCAACATCAGCGGCGAGTGATAACCCGTCACAGCCTCACGGGCCTGCAGCTATCAGCGTGGTTATACTGGTAGGAACCTCCTGGTTACACCAGCCCACAGGGGATTATTGTGTCCGTCGTGCATGGACGGGCTGGGTGGGGAGGGAGGGGCTGGGTGGGGAAGGGAGGATGGGGTGGGGCTGGGTGAGGAAGGGAGGGTGGGGAGGTGCTGGGTGGGGAGGGGATGTGGTTGGAAGGGTGGGTGGGGAGGGGCTGGGTGGGGAGGGTGGAGCTGGGTGGGGGGGTGGGAGGGGTGGAGCTGGGTGGGGAGGGGCTGGTCACCCCGTGGTGCCCTTAAAAAACTCAACGTTTAACCTACTCACGCCGGTTTGCGCCCGCCCTCACAGTCGGGCATATTTGCGAAATACACCACGCCGCCGTTGACCCTGGCCATTGACCGAGCAACCCAACGTTCCTACCAGCTCCCTCCGCAGGAATGTGTTGCATGAATGTGTATTAATGTGTAATGCCGGTAAATCCCGTCATTCGGGTAATCAAGGGAGCGAGCGTGCAGCAGAGTGCCAGAACGAGGGGGTAGCCAGAGGGCGGGGGGAAGGCCCCGCTAGGGGGATAAAAGGGCAGCGTGGATACGGTAAAGGCTCGTCATTGTGGGTAAAACTTGGTGGGTCGGGTCACGTCGTCGGGCTGGTATCTTCAATAGCAAGTTTCAAGTTTAATTTATTAGGTAAAGCCCTGTGAGCCATGCGGCTCTTGAGTCGGGTGCAACCGCAGCAAACAAATATGAACAGAAAACATCTTAAAGCGACGACGCGCAACAGAAAAATACTGGATAAACCAGCAAATATAAAAAAAACGTATTACAACGCTGTGTGCAATAATCACAGTGTGATGCAAGTCAAACAATAACAACCATAACACGTTTTAGATTAAACATATGTTTTCGAAATCACCAAAATAAAGCTATAAAAACAATGTAACGAAAGTAATCATCGGAACTGTGATTCAAATGTAACAATAAACGAAATACATAACATGTACGATCAAACTTGCAGCCATAGCTGGAAGTATGACACTCCCAGTGTATGATGTGTGAGTGAGTCAGTGGTAGTGTGAGTGAATGTATGATGTGTGAGTGAGTGTATGATGTGTGAGTGAGGCAGTGGTAGTGTGAGTGAGTGTATGATGTGTGAGTCAGCGTATGATGAGTGAGTCAGTGTATGATGTGTGAG
>JAAXLI020001319.1:83744-95363 GCA_014621495.2 Entosphenus tridentatus | reverse complement strand
GTTTTAGTTACTGCAGCTACATACTATTAACACTTCTTCCCTTTATTGATGCTACCCCTATCCCTCCCTGTGATGCTGCTAATCCTGCATCATGCACGGGCAAAGTAGCACTAATCACATACCTGCATTTCCCATATCCCCTCCCTTGGATGCTGCTAATCCTGCATAATGCACGGACATAAGTAGTAATAATCACATACCTGCATTTCCCATAAATATGCTAAATTCCTCTTGATATGCAAATTATTTTGTCAAGGCGCCCTTCCCCCCTCCCCTTCCAACCCAGCTTATATATATATGCTCTAAGCACGTGTGCTGTTTCATTCAGACGCTGTTGCCTCGACAGACCTGGTCTCACCTGAGGACGGCTGCTTGCGTTGTGGCCGAAACGTCGTGAGAATTATTTTATTATGTTTTATTTTTATTATTGTATTACTTCCCTTCTACGTGACTTTACCGAAAGAACCAAGAAGACAAATATAACAGGCTTATTTTTAAGTTGATAATTTTGTATGGCCCGTGAATGATGTTATAAATATCCAAATAGCCCTTGGCAGAAAAAAGGTTCCCCACCCCTGGTCTAAAGCATGATCTTGAATGCTGCAACAGCCCAAGTTGTGTTATTCTCCACCCCAGGAGTGGCCGCATCCAAGAAGCTGGTGAACGCCGACCTGATCCGCCTCAAGAACTATAAGACCATCATCGTGGCCACCGCCAACGCCAAGTGCATGGACCCGGCTGTCATCGCGGCCATCATCTCTCGCGAGTCGCGTGCCGGCCTTCTGCTCGAAAAAGGCTTTGGCGATAAGGGCAATGGCTTCGGACTCATGCAGGTGGGTCCCGGAAATAGATTAACACTTGGGCCAATGTTGGGCCAAAGTTGGGCCAACCACTTGGCAACGTTGGCCCAACCACATGACAATGTTGACTTAACATTTGACGAAGCACTGGCCCGTTTTAGACCACAGTATCATGTTTTCTGGGGAGTTGGATTTATATGATTATTTAAGCGATTTATGTCTCTGGTCTCTCACCAGCTCAGTGTGGTAGAAGGGAGGTGAACGTTATTCCCTCCTATACCACCATATCCATCCACATGGTCCCTTCGGCGCTCACCCCGGACGGAATACGGAGACCAAGTTTGGCTGAATCACCACTTTGTTAATAACACAAAAAGCCACACGTTTCAGTGAGGATGTCCTAATCCTGAAAGGACAAGATACATCAGGGCAACAATTAAAAAAACAAACAGCGTTTCACAGCATTCTCACAGAGTTAGCTTCCACCCACCATTGCCAGCCCCTAGTGTTCCCATCCCCAGGTCCTTGAGGTACCTTGTTCTGGAGAACATGAGGAGTTGCCAGGGCACAGTATAAGCAAAACAGGCCCAGGGTGCAAGGCACAGCACGTGCAAAAACAGGCCCCAAGTGCATGACGGCCATGAACTCTGCGCGGGAGTTCATGGCCATGGGCTCGATATCCCTCGGTATATCAGTATCTCCCTGTGTGGCTCTGCGTCTCTCTTTCTCAGTTTCTCATTTTTTGTGACTGTATCACAAATATATCTGCATCACGCTCACTTTTTCGTTCTCACTTAACCTCAATGCCTGTCTCACTCTCTGTCACTATCTCGATGTTTGTCTCAGTATCTATGTTACTAGGTGTCTCTGTGTCTCACTTCACCTCTGTCTGAGCCCTATAACTCTTCCCTTAAAGGAAAGCCCATTCGCTTACCAAGCCCCATTAGATGAACCACCCCACTCAGGCAAATCCCAGGGCCACAAAAGAGAGGCGACTACTCACTTCGCAACCACAAAACATTATTAAAAAATTAACCCGTAAAAACAAAGTTTTTCACTATAAATCCTTTATATTCGTGGCGGCTAGAGTCCTCTCGTCCTCTGGCTTGAGATGGCTGCCACCTATGTGTCAGATGAATGACTGCCACCATTAAGCAATTGGTAATTAAATATAATTTATTTTTTCCTAAAAAGTGTACAATTTTGGAAAAAAAATTGCACGAAAATACATTGTCACGCACAACGATTCTGTGTGCAAAATGTCAGCTCGATTGGATCACGGGAAGTGGGTTACAAAACGACCGAAAGATTTGCACGGTCGTAAGCGCGCAAGCAAGCAAGCAAGTGAACTTAATATAAAGGATTTAATAATAAAGGATTAAAAAATATATTCGCCTGTGGAGGACGCGGGGATCGATCCCGCGACCTTTGGCATGGGAAGCGAGGGCACTACCAACTGCACTACTCCGCCAGGGAGTGGAGGTGTCACGCTCTGGGCTCCTACACTGTGACGTTCAGCCAAAGCCATGAATGAGTTCTATTTGAATAAATGTAAAAAAAAATATTCGCCTGTGGAGGACGCGGGGATCGATCCGGCGACCTTTGGCATGGGAAGCAAGGGCGCTACCAACTGCGCTACTCCGCCATGGCCTGTGGAGGTGTCACGCTCTGCGCTCCTACACTGTGACGTTCAGCCAAAGCCATGAATGAGTTATATTTGAATAAATGTAAAAAAATATATTCGCCTGTGGAGGACGCGGGGATCGATCCCGTGACCTTTGGCATGGGAAGCGAGGGCGCTACCAACTGCGATACTCCGCCATGGCCTGTGGAGGTGTCACGCTCTGGGCTCCTACACTGTGACGTTCAGCCAAAGCCATGAATGAGTTCAATTTGAATATATGTAAAATAATAAAAAAATTGCCTAAAAAGTGTAAAATTTTTAAAAAAAAATTTCACGAAAATTAATTGTCACGCACAACGAGTCTGTGGAAAATTTCAGCTCGATTGGATCACGGGAAGTGGGTTAAAAAACGACCGAAAGATTTGCACGGTCGTAAGCAAGCAAGCAAGCGCGCAAGTGAACTTAATATAAAGGATTTAAAAATAGGAATAGGTTTTACCTTTTCTGGCAATAAAACAGGTGTTAAGATGTTCACAGACCATATAGATACCTTTTGCAAGGTATATATATGGCAAAACATGCAAACAAACATGCTCTGATAATGTATGCATTGTCTTTGAAACTGATTGGCCTACACCAGAGGCAGCCTTTTTCATGGCCCTGTCTCACCAGTATTAGACCAGAGAATGCCAAAAGGCGAACAGTACAAAGACAATGCAGGTGTAATGTTCTTGAAGGAGACGGAGACTTCTTATAGGCCACACGCTTTTATTCGCGCCTTTTGGCGTCATCTGGTCCAACCCATGTGAGACTAGGCTCTAAGGAAAGCTGTCTCGGGTGTGGACCAATAAACTTCAAGGACAGTGCACATTATCAGAGTTATGTCTTTTGTTTGTATAATGACTGCAGGTATTGCGGTCTATGCAAACATGACTCCTTGTAAAAAGGTGTCAGTTTTGTTGCCAGATAGAAGGGTAAAAAACCAATTATCAGTTACCACATCTTAACACACTGGGGAATGGCCCCTTACCCACAACCTAGGGAGGTACAGCCTCCGGGCTATTCTAACCACACTCCCTACTTAAGCCCTCCGGCTCTTTAGCCTAGGGAAGGCTAACCCACGCTGGCACCCCACTCAGCCCCGGCCTGTCGAAGGACATCGGCGGCTTGGGGTCCAGGGTCTTCGGGCGGCTTCTTGCTTCAGCTTGAGATGGACTAACTCCCGCTCTCCGGGAGCCGTCTTATATACTCCCTCTCTGAGGGGCAGGGGTTCTGAGGGCCCCTAGCTCTCGCCAACCCCCTCCCCTCAGAGCGGTTCCAACCGCCTCTTGCTCGACCGGTTTGGACCGGTTCAGACCGGTACCTACCCCTCCCCTAGGTTGTGGCGTGTGTGTCAATTAAGACCACCACACAGGTATCAGAACACTTATAGCTTGGGTCGAACAGTTCAATTTTCATCAGTTTGGATACTGGCAAAAAGGTCCCATGGATATAACCACAAAACAATTTAATAATGCAACGAAAACCAACAAACCGGAACGCGCGACACAAAAACATAAATCAACACCGCAGATACTTGACGCCAAATATGGTTCACTCCCAGATGCCGATAGTACAACGACCCTCTTGGAATCACAGATCTTGCTCCCTGAAAATGGGTGGCACACTCAATTCCCAGAATTTTCCAGTCACCGCTAATAACTCCCCTTGATCTTGCACTGGGTGGGATGTTGATCTTGGACTAAATAAACTTTACAATAAAGCCTCATTATCTCGGTATTTGATTATTCGGCAAGACCAGAGCTTCATATGTGTCGAATTAACAAGGGTTTACTGTACTTAAAAATGCTGCCTGGGCGAGACATCTCTCACTCTCCAGCACAGGAGGGTGTTGAACTCGAACAAGGTAAGTTGAAATTGAATTAGTGCCTGGAAACATTCACTGTTCCACTCTGCAACACGGGACAATGTTGTACGCAAACAAGGTACAGTACGGGGAAGTGAGAACCCAAAATCTTGCAGTCCCGAATCAGCTGTACTGCCATGAGTGCTCCCACTGCTGTGTAAACTAAAATGTTAGCTCTGCGATGTAGCGTTCAGAATTATAAGGTAGAAAAGAAATAGGCATCAAATTATTCTCTTGTGTCACACAAGAAAGGTTGTAAGGATGAGCATGCACAATTTCTGAACTCAAATCCTCTCTCGAGTATGATAAGAAATAGTCTGGTTGTTTCCTAAATTTAGCACAATTAAAAATAGATAACTCCCTCACTAATGTCTTTGATACATTTTGAAATAATTAAGCATCTTCAGACAGTTGGCCCTGCACTGCGACCCTAGCGTTACACGTGATAGTAGATGAACACCATGATAAACAATTGAGATTCTAACCTAAAACTGCATTGCCAATTTTCTGGGACAAACCCAACATAAATTTTCTTTTTTCTGAGATCGTTCAGGTAACATAGACACAGGTAAATTTGCATGTAACTGCCTTAACTGGAATTGTGTGCTTTACTTGAAAAAGCACAGGTACACACCACACACATTTGTTACACACCCATACCTGTTAACCCCTTATCAGTGCCTACCTTATTACAGACCAATTCAGACTTTATTGGTCACCCCGTGCCCTTATAAACCTCAACGTTCATCCTACAAAGTCCCATCAAAAGGGAGATAAACGAACAAATAGACTAAAATTACGTGACTAAACAAAAATAGTTAAATGTATTAATTTGGATAATTGGTGTCAATGTACCATAAACCCAAGTCACATAAGTTTGCTTCCCGCTCATGACACCTACATTGGGAGTGAATATTTGAACTGGTCTGGGGCATCCCCTCGGTTGACTTAGCCTCAAATTAGTCATTTGTACGGTGTGTATGCATCAGCACTGGCAGTTGTATGTGGTGCTTGCTACACCAACCCATTATGTGCCGTTGTGGCCTTCGTAGGTGCTTACTAACAGAACTTGCCCAACAGTCTGGTAAAGGCTATATGAAGCATCGGTGTCTTTGTCCAGGTGGACAAGCGCTTCCACAACACAGTGGGTACGTGGGACAGCGAAGACCACTTGAAGCAGGGCACGGGCATCCTCATCGACATGATCAGTGCCATCAAGAAGAAGTTCCCTAACTGGACCCAGGACCAGCAGATGAAAGGTCCCGTAAGAGCACCAGCAATAGCACCTCTTTACAAACATTCACAGCTTCTCTCTCCACTGCACCACCATCCACTCTCTGTGCCACCTACATCAACCTGAAGATGGAAGCTCCCTGACTACAAAACCTCTCTCACATGCCCTCAAGGAATCATGACCTCTCTCCGGACCAAAGACAAAGATCTCCCATATAGCCTTAACATACCGTTTGGGAAAGTGCTATTAGCAAGCACCTATGAAAGCCAACACGGTACATGAGGGAGTGAGTGGCCAGCACTACGACTGGCTACCTTTGTCTTCCCAGTGGCGATGTTTTTACATACCGCACCAGATACTCATTTGAGGCTGAGTCGACCTAAGGGAGGCCCAGGACCTGTTCAGATAATCGTCACTGGTGTTGGTGGCCGAGAGAAGAAATCGAAATTGGGTCGCCGAGTTGGTAGCACAGCGTAGCGCTAACCACTACACCACCGCTCCTCAGACCACCTCCACCACCAGCAGCAGCAACACGTTCAGCATTTCATTGCAGTTGTCTCCCCACCTCCTACTCTTGACGTCCCCTCAGCTTGTTATTATAAACAACATCGTAAAGATAATCTGCAATGTAAGCAAATCTATATTCTTCCCATCTCAATCCTCTGCCCACCAGGCTCATCCCCTCTCACTGCCAGCTCGACTGGTGAATGATACAATGTGGTGAACGGGCGTTGGCAAGACACAAAGGCGACCCAGTATTTATAAAAACCACGCAATAATAGTTCACACTGGTCACTTGGACAAATTGAGCATACGTTGCTAAGTAAGTTAGAGGTGTGAAATGTCCCACAACATGAGCAATTCGCTTCATTTTAATGTGTATATAGGATTATAAAAGTAAAAGCGGGTAAACCATTTGTTTTTTCATCATCTTGATACAGTATTGGCACGATGGCCCCATAGATCTTCATATATATAAAAGGCAAATTTGTGAATGTGTGTCTGTTCAAAATGTTTAACGTACTTCCCGACATGCAACAAACTTGAAATTTGCAATGTGGGTACTTTCCAGACTGTACACCATGCAAAAATGATAAAAATACACTTTTGGTATTTTGGGGGGGGGGGGAGCTCAATAATGCATATATTTTTTGCACGGCAAGTGAGCTGTGACGTCAAATCTGTCACGTAACCCGCGTATGTGAAGTGTAACGCGTTGTAGTGTAGTGGTTAGCGCGGTGAGCTACGAACCCGACGACCCGAGTTCGATTCCTGCTCACGGCCACCACCGATGACGATTATTTTAACCGCTCCAGGGCCTCCCCTAGGTCGACTCAGCCTCAAACGAGTAACTCGTGTGCTGTGTGAACATCGCCACTGGGGGGACAAAGGCGGCCGGGCGTGGTGCTGTCACCCACCCCCTCCTGTGCCGTGCCGGCCTTCATAGGTGCTTGCTAACAGCACTTGCCCCCTACAGCCTCTTCTCTTTCTTTTATATATAAAAGTCTGCACGCGCGCAAATATTGCGAGGGATTTGCCTCTTGGATGGTGGCCTTTTAGTGCAAAATTATTTGCCAGCCAGCACGCCCTAAGCCCCACGGTTGAAATAGGCTATTCCCTTTTCACGTCCGTGACCTTTAAATTAGTTTAATTAGGGTTTTTTGGAGAAATGTATTATTTTTTAGTTAGTTTGCCTATTATTTATATACTTACCTTTGCCGCGCACTGGGTCACAACGCAGCCAGCTGCACTTGCACACAGCGCCCACGAGGTTACCCCCAGCAATCCACACGCGCCATCGCCAAAGGTAAGTCGCACACTTTTGTATTATATGCTTTTAGATAAGACATAAGTTCCACAAATTTGTCTTATAAGCATTTATCTCATTACACTTTGACTGCCCACATGGGTTGCCCCGAGCAACGCACACACGATCGCCACAAATTTTCATTCGCCTTACACATGCAGCAAAAACACACCAAACACGTACATTCTTCACTGTGCGATGTCCTCTTCTCCCCACCACACCCCAATAATACCCCAATGCGTCCTGAAACTACTATAAAGCCGCTACATATTATTATAGCGCTTACACCTCGGCGGGCTGGGAAATCTAGGCGAGCCCGTGGGCTCTGCACGGGACTAGGCCTCACCACAGCACTCTGTCTGCTTACTAGTTTGTGCTATACATTCCATATATACTGCTATACAGTCAGCATGTACTACTGTAGTGCTAGCAGGTACTACCACAGTCACGATGCACTGCTGTCATCATAGCAGGTACCACCACTGTCGCTTGCCCTGCTCTAATCATAGCAGCATACACCACAGTATGCATGCAATGCTGTAGAAAAAGCACCTACCACCACAGTATGCTCTGCTGTAATTATAGCAGGGACCACCACAGTCACTATGCACTGCTGTAGTTAAGCAGGTTACAAAGTCCGTATGCACTGCAGTAGCTAAAGCAGGTACCACCACTGTATTCACTGCTGTAATCATACCAGCTACCACCACAGTCAATATGCAACTGCTGTCATCATAGCAGGTACCACCACAATATGCACTGCTGTAATCATAGCAGGTACCAGCACATTCAGTATGCACTGCTATTGTTAAACCATGTGTAGAGGAGTAAAATGGGGACGTGACGTCATGTGTGCCGTTCAGTGCGGTAACGTCAAGGAACGTGTGACGTCAAGGAACGTGTGACGTCATGTGCGCTGGGCAGCTCGATGACATCACGTCTCCTAGAGTATTTAAGGGAGACCCCGTGACGAAAGCAGGGTCACTGTGGGAACGGATAGAGTGAGAAGGGTAGAGAGGGACCCCAGGGTGTAGAGGGACAAAGTCGTGACTCTGGAAGGACGTCGGTGGTAGCCGATGCAGGTGCTTCTCTCTCCGTTCGGTGGAGTTGGCAGAGTCCCCGATCCGACACTGAGAGAGAGACCGGAGCTAGCCAGGCAGGGACCAGGACCTAGCGTAGGACCCCTAACCCCTGGGAATTGTGTACCCTTGTGTTAGGTTGTAATAGCTTTAATACACCTTTGGTGAAAGCCCATAAACTTACCTCCATCCCCGTGCGTCCTGGGAACTCCTCAATACATATACCACCACAGTATGCACTGCTGTTATCATAGCAGCTACCACCACAGTCAATATGCACTGCTGTACTGATATAAGGTACCACCACAGTATGCACTCCTGTATTAATAAGTTACACCACAGTCACTAGCCACTGCTGTAGTGATACCACGAACCACCACAGTCTATGTGCACTGCTGTAGTGATAGTGCATACTGTCGATGTGTGTGTGCGTAAGTCCATGTGTGGGTGTTAGTCAATATGTGTGCGGTGGTGTGCGTGTTTAGACAACTACTCTTTTTAATTAAGTTACTTTTCACAATAATGCCTGTGTCTAAGTCCATGAAGTGCGTGTGGGTCGATGTTCATGTCTGCGGCGATGTGTGTGTGTGTGTGCGCGTCAATGTGTGTGTGTGTGAGTCTGTATGTCAGAGTCGATGTGTTTGTGTGTGAGTCGATATGTCTGTGTGTTTGTGTCAGTCTGTGTGTGTGTTAGTCGCTGTGTGCGCGTCGCTCCATGTGAGTCAGTGTAAGTCCATTTCTTTCTGTGTGTTTTGGTCCACGTGTGCGTGTGAGTCCATGTGTGTGTGTGTGCGTAAGTCCATGTGTGTGTATCAGTCCATGTGTGTGTGGCTCTATGTGCGTGTGTTAATGGCCTGGCACAAGCGTCGTGGTGACGTCACCGCCACTTAGTGGCGAACGGCGGTTGTTGTGTGTGAGTACATGTATGTTTGTGTGGGAGTCTATGTGTGGCAGTCGATGTGTGTACGGCAATGTGTGAATGTGTGTGAGAGTCCATGTGTGTGTTTGCGTCGATATGTGTGTCAGTCTATGTGTGTATGAGTCGATGTGTGTGGGTGGGTCTATGTGTGTGTATAAGTCCCTGTCTTAGTCGATATGTGTGTCTTTATAAGTCAATATGTGTGTTGTGTATATCAATGTGTGTGTGAGTCTATGTACCATCGGACATTCCATAAGACGCTCACAACAACGAGCGGAGTGCCGGGTGACTAAAGCACAGCAAGTTGGCACAGTAGGGGGCACAGGTGCTGCATCAGCCAGTCGTCTCAGTCAGTCGACCTGTGGCATCTGAATCTGTCCCGTGACCTCCTACCAGCAGGCGTTCGACACTTCACGTGGCCTCCTCGCGCACCTATAGCCCCGCCCACTTCCCCCCCCACCATGACCAGTATAAACCCCTTGACTCCGGCTTCTCTCCCACTTCCGTAAAATTTCTTGCTATGGTTGTCACACCTGATGATAATTGCTTGTGTTGCAATCGAAACGTCGTGATTTTTTTTATCTTTTATTTGTTATTGTCCTTATCTACGTGACTTTACTAAAAGAACCAAGAGTATGGATCCTTGCAGTCACGAAAACTTCAAATATATATATATATACATATGTATGCATGTATATAATGTGGAGTGGTGGCAATAATGTATAATTATGGGGAGCGGTAGCACAACGGTTAGCACATTTTTGTTAAGAACCCTGAGATCGATACCCGCTCACAACGCACATTTGTAAATAATATTTGAACCGGTCCTGGGCCTCCCCTTAACATAGTCCGTGATGTGATCTGTAAACATCACGATTGGGAGACAAAGGTAGCTCGGCGTAGTACTGGCTAACCGGATTTGCCCTAGTTAAATGTTAAAGGGAAGCTCTTTGAATTCTTCTCTTCTTCTTTCTTCTTTCTTTCTTTTTTATATATAAAAGTCTCCGCGTGCTCACACTTGCGGGGGATTTGGCTCTCGGACGGTGGGGTTTAAGACTGAAATAATTTGCCAGACGGCACACCCTACGCCCCGTGGTGGGAATAGGCTATTCCGTTTTCCCATCCGCAAACTTTAAAGTAGTTTAATTAACGCATTTGTGCAGTTTCTATTATTCATTATTTACTTATTGCACGACATCGACCGTACCAACTGACGACAATTGCGTGGGGGGGGGGGACCCTACCAAGTGCTGCGCGTTCACTCGAGCTCACGGGGGACATTTTCTTTTACGCGTTTTACAGCCAACACATACACACATAACGCTGCGGACATTTCTTCACAGTGTCATGTCCTCTTCGCCCCCCCCCCCAACACGATGCGTCCAGTTTATGCTACAGACCAGGGGCGGTTTCTTCATTAGGGCGATTGGGCGACGCAACACCAAAGTGTGAAAGGGACTTTTTCAATCACATTCACAATCTCATTCAACCACAGAGTTACGCTAGCCGTCACTGTGCCTCTGGATATAGTCCAATCAGCGTCATGTCAAGTTCTGTGGAGTACCGCCTCTTTTTGGGCGATTTCACTCTGGCTGAGAATCGCCCAGAGTGTTCCCATAGACTTACATTCAAAAATGTTTTTTTTCGAAAGGCAGGCGCTACAATGCATTCTCTATGGCTTCCGGGAGGGCTCGCACTAACGTGCTTACGTCATCATACGTAAGCACGTTTCAGTCAACAATATTATTTGTCGCCACCTAGTGGAATCTTTAATAAAAGAAACTGAGTGGATTGAAAATACTGTACATTTACTGGTTAAAAACCCTTGTCAAACATTAACGTAATAACAAATACACACACACACAAATCATCGCTGTCGGACGGAAGCCTTGTATGTCCAAAACTGTTACTTTTCAGGAAACGAAAGAAAACCTGTTTTTTCCCCAAAATAATTTCCAAGCTCTTTTAATGTTTTTCATTGGTTAAATATTTGTAAAACACATTGACAGATGTAAAGGGTGACCAATAGCATTAATTTTTGAAAAAATATCGAGATATAAAATATGGATTCTGCCTGATACATTGTTGCTGTCGGGATGGAAACCTTGTATCTCCATATTTATATTATAATAAATAATTTATTTTATAACTAAAACAAATGTATTTATTTTGTCAGGTCTGCGACACAATCTTGGTCTACACCAAAGAAAGGTTCTCCTTTACCGACCACCTTGTAAGTGCCACGCTGCT
>JAAXLI020001319.1:63940-78744 GCA_014621495.2 Entosphenus tridentatus | reverse complement strand
ACCTGAAGACGGCTGCTTGCGTTGTGGCCGAAACGTCGTGAGAATTATTTTATTATGTTTTATTATTTTTATTATTTTATTACTTCCCTTCTACGTGACTTTACCGAAAGAACCAAGAAGATGAATTCCTGCAGTCACGAAAGCTTTAAATCGAAATATTGTTAAACACATTAGTTGACAAACATTGCAATCATAATGTTTGTGTGCTGATCAAAAATATGCTTCATTGCTTACTATTATGAAACAAATACGTCGCCAGATATTACAATATTTCTCTTTGTGTGCACATACCAACTCTGCTTCATTTTTTACGATTCTTAAAGTCATCACTTGCCAAATCTTACTACTTTTATGTTTGTGTGCAGATTACAACTCAGCTTCATTGTTTATCATTATGAAACAAGTTCACAGATGTTACAATAATTATGTTTGTGTGAAGATAACAACTCAGGTTCATTGTTTACCATCATGAAACAAGTTGACAGATGTTACAATAATTATGTTTGTGTGCACAAAACTCTTTTTGCATTTTTCGGTTGCTCAATTTCCCCTTTTTTTGCTGCGCTTTTATGCCGCTGCCACGGTCTACTGCTAGTCTGTGATTTCTGCTTATTTCTTAAATGCATTTCTATTGTTTCCATCGCTCACGTCACGCTATTTACTCATACGTAGTACTGCGATACTGATAGCTGTGCCATCATTGGGGATTGCTGTGCCCGTCGATGTGTGTGTGTGAGTCCATGTGTGTGTCTTTGAGTCCATATGTGTGTGCTTGTAGAGCCATGTGTGTCTTTAACTCCATGTGGGTGTCTTTTTCGAATGGACAACGTCAATGTGTTTATGTGTGTGTGTTAGTCCATGTGTGTGTGTCAGTCGATCTGTGTGTGTGTACGTCGATGTGTATGTCAGTCCATATGTGTGTGTGTTAGTACACATATGTGTGTAAGTCTATACATGTGTGTGTCACTCGATGTGTGTGTGTAAGTCAATGCGTCTGTGTGCGAGTCCATATGTGTGTTAATCTATGTCTGTGTATCTAAAGTAGATATATGTGTGTCACAGTCCATATGTGTATGTGTGTGTAGGGCTATGTGTGTGTCAGTCTATGTATGTGTAAGTTCATGTGTGTGTGTCTTAGTCCATGTGTGTGTGTAAGTACATGTGTGTTTACGTCAATGTGTGTTTTAGTCCACGTATTGCTGTGTGCGAGTCGGTGTGTGTGTGTGAGTCGCTGTGTGTGTGAGTCGCTGTATGTGTGTACGTCCATATATGTGTGTGCAACTCCATTTGTGTATATCTCAAGTGGATGTCTGTGTGACAGTCCACATGTGTATGTGTGTGTACGGCAATATGTGTGTCACTCTGTATGTGTGTGTGTCGCTGTATGTGTGTACGTCGATATGTGTGTGTAACTCCATGTCTGCGTATCTCAAGTGCATGTCTATGTGTGTGTGAGTCCATATGTGTGTGTGTCTGTAAGTCGATGTGTTTGTGTGTCAGTCCATATGTGTGTCTCAGTCCATGTGCGTGTGTGTTGGTCGCTGTGTGTGCATGCCTCCATGTTAGTCAGTGTATCTCCATTTCTTTGCGTGTCTGTAGGTCCATGTGTGCATCTTAGTCCAAGCGTGTGCTTTATTGACCTGCTCAAGGCCTATGATACCATCAGTAGGCCTGCCCTCTGGGTTGCTCTCCGTGCTTTCCGAGTCCCAAACCCACTCATCACCATCCTTAAGGACCTTCATGATGGTGAGCGGCCCCGCGTCTTAACTACGTGGCCGTGAGTCAGAGCCATTCCCTTTACACCTTGGGGTGCAAAAGGGATGTCCTCTGGCTCCCACATTGGACCACGTAGTTCTTCGAGCCTTCAATGCCTGTACCGGAAGAATTCCCATCTGCTACAGATACAATGGGAGGCTGATCGATGCCCGGGTGCGGTCAAGGGATGGCTCTCTATTGCTCAACCACGTTATGTATGCCGATGATCTGCTAATGGCTGCTCACTCGGAGGAGGAGTTCGAGGTGCTGCTGCTGAACCTGGAGCTTGCCACCAACAGGTGGGGCCTTACCATCAGGCCAACCAAAGCTAACCACCTGCCTGGCTATTTTGTACCATCGGACACTCCACACCCACAACTCCCAATTGGTGATGGGGCAGTTGTGGAGACAGTGGAGAGTTTTCCTGGGCAGTGTGCTAATGACCGGCTCCGGTTTAACAGCAGAGGTCTCACTCCGAATCAGTCGAGCTGCGGTATCTTTTCATTGTCTGCGTAACGCTGTGTGGAAGCTACCTGGTCTATCACTCTGTACGAAGTGTCAGGTCTTCTCGGCCACAGTCATTCCCTCCCTTCTCTACGCTTGCTAAACTTGGACCCCCCTAATGGAACATCTTCACCGGTTAGAAACATTTAGGCTGGCCTGCCTACGATCCATTCTGGGTTTAACCAGGCTGCATTGTGTGAGCTCACAAATCCTTGAAAGATGTGGACAAAGTACCATCGGTGACCTCCGGCAGGCAAGGCTGCGTTGCCTGAGTCATGTAGTCCGCATGGCCAACCACCGCATGCCTAAACAACTTTTGTTCCGCCGGATCGAGGGGGCTAAACGGGCGCGGCACGGGCTGGAGAAGACATGGAGTGACGTGCTACAGGAGGACTTAGAGTTGAGTCCCTCTTAAATGACTGGTACCAGCCGTGTCAAGATCGGCCACTGTGGAGGAGGCTCCTGAAGGACGCTACTGGCCAGTTGGAGGCAGTCACTCTCCAACAACAACGGAGGGCGGAGGAGCGACGCTCACAACAACGAGCAGAGCGCCGGGTGGCTAAATTACAGAAAGTTGCCACAGTAGGGGCCACAGGTGGTGCATCAGCCAGTCGTCTCAGTCAGTCGACCTGTGCCATCTGGGTTTGCCCCGTGACCTCTTGCCAGCGGGCGTTCGACACTTCACGTGGCCTCAAGGTGCACATAGCCTGGCACAAGCGTTGTTGTGACGTCACCGCCACTTAGTGGCGAATGGTGGTTGTTGTTGTTCAGTCTATGTATGTATGTGTAAGTCCATTTGTGCGTGTAACTCTATGTGTGTGTATCAATGGATTTGCGTGTGTAACTACATGTGTCTGCCTTTTTCGCCCGGGCAACGCCGGGTACTAACCGCTAGTCTCTTATATATAAAAGTCTCTGAGCGCGCGCCCGCTTGCGAGGGATTTGGCTCTCAGACGGGGGGGGTTTATGTAAAAAGAAATGTGCCAGGCTGCACGCCCTAAGCCCCGCGGTGGGAATAGGCTATTCCATTTTCTCATCTCTAAACTTTAAAGTGGTTTAATTAACACATTTGTGGCATTCTTATTTTAATTATTTACTTATTGCGCGACCTCGACCATACCAACTAACGACAATTGCCTGGGGGGGGGGGGCGGACCCTGCCAAGTGATGCGCGTTCGGTCCAGCTCACGGGGGAAATTTTATTTTACGCGTTTAACATGAAATAAATACACACGTCACGCTGCGGATTTTTCTTCACAGTCAGATGTCCACTTCACCCCCACCCCCCAACATGATGCGTCCAGTTTATACTACAGAGTCTGTAGATAATTATATTATAGTTCTTACAGTAGATACCATTATTCTTGCACGGACGGGGGGATGTGTGTGGGGGTAGCGGCCCAGCCTGCCAAAGTGCTGCCTCACCATGCCTTGGCAATGTAGGCCAGGACGGGGGCTCCACACGGGACTAGGCCTCACCAAGCCTGTGGTAAGTTCAAATTTCCTTGCTTCTTACGTTACAATTACGTACATACAAAACGGTTGTTTTATTCATCACCTTGGAAATATGATATTATTTTTGTTTCTGTGCTCACAACATATATATTTTGTTCATAACTTGCCCATTACTTTCATCTTTTTTTATTCTGTCAACTCACATTCAAATACACCTCTTAATGCAAATATCACCTTACTATTATTACATTACTTATATTCACTTACAACTTTCGTGACTGCAGGAATTCAGATTTGTTTTGCCTGTTTCGGTTATGTCACGTAGCTACAAATATTTCAATACATTTTGACTTTGTCCCTATGCCATACACACCATACAAATCGCTCAATAAATATTTTCTGTTTATTTCTTTCCCATTACTTACATCATCATTATTTTGTGTGAACTTACGTTCAAATATCATCTTTATTCTTGTAACTCACGCTCTAATACACCCATTTTTACAAATACTGTATAACCTTCCTGTTATTACATTATTACTTCTCTTCACTTACAGCTTTCGTCCCTGCAGGGTTTCATATTCTTTGACTTTTTTTGTTACGTCACGTGGCTACAAACATTTAAATAATTTATGCATTTGTCACAATGCCATACACCATACAAATCGATTATTTTTCGTTTATTACTTGCCCTTTACTTTCATCTTCATTCTTGTGTGCACTCACGTTCAAATATCATCTTTATTCTTGTGTGAACTCACATTCTAATACACGTACCTTTTTAAAAATATCACCTTCCTATTCTTACTTTCCTTCTCTTCACTTACAGCTTTCATGACTGCAGGATTTGAGATTATTTGCCTCTTTCTATTACGTCACGTAGCTACAAACATTTTTTACAATTTTGCATTTCTCACTATGCCATACACACCATACAAATCGTACACCTATTTTTGGGCTTATAACTTGGCCATTGCTTTCATCTTTATTATTGTGTCAACTCAAGTTAACATATCTTCTTTCTTATTGTGTAAAGTCACGGTCAAATACACCTATATTTTTACATATCACCTTCCTATTCTTACATTACTTATCTTCACTTACACCTTTCGTGACTGTATTATTTCATATTCTTTGCCGGCCGGGTAAAACTACATGGCCTCGAGTCGCAGCCATTCCCTCTACACCTTTGCGTGCGACAGGGATGTCCTCTGGCTCCCACATTATTTCACATCTATTTTTACCACATACTTCATTAAGCCTTCAATCTGCTATAGATACAATGAGAGGATGATCGATGCCCGGTGCGGCCTATTGTTCAACAATGTTATGTATGCCCATTATCTGGTAATTGCTGCTCACTCAGAGGACGAGTTGGAGGCGCTGCTGCTCAACTTGGAGCTTGCCACTAAGAGGTGGGGCCTTGCCATCAGCCCCACCAAAACTAAACACCTGCCTGGGTATTTTGTACCATCGGACACTCCACCCCCACAACTTCCAATTAGTGATGGGCCACTTGTGGAGTGGAGAGTTTGCCATACCTGGGCAGTGAGCTTATCACCGGCTCCGGTTTAACAGCAGAGGTCTCACTCTGAATCAGTCGAGCGGCATTGTCTTTTCATCGGTTGTATAATGCTGTATGGAAGCTACCTGCTCTGTTGCTCCGCACGAAGCTTCAGGTCTTCTCAGCCACGGTCATTCCCTCCCTTCTCTACGCTTGCGAAACGTGGAACCCCTAATGGAGCATCTTCGCCTATTGGAAATATTTAGGCTGGCCTGCCGACAATCCATCCTGCGTTTAACCAGGCTGTATTGTGTGAGCTCACAAATCCTTGAAATATCTGGGCACAAAGTCACATCAGCGAGTTCCTCCGGCAGGCAAGGCTGCGCTGGCTGGGTCATGTAGCCCACATGCCTAAACAGCTTTTGTTCGGCCGGATCGAGGGGGCTAAACGGGCGCGACACGGGCTTGAGAACAGATGGAGTGATGTGGTACAGGAGGACGTGGAGCTGACTGGACTTGCCGATGACTGGTACCAGCAGTGTCAACATCGGCCTCTGTGGAGGAGGATCGTGAAGGACGCTACTGGACAGTTGGAGGCAGTCGCCCTCCAAAAACAACGGAGGGCGGAGGAGCGACGCTTACAACAATGAGCAGAGCGCCGGGTGGCTAAAGCACAGCAAGTTTGCACAGTAGGGGGCGCAGGTGGTCCATCAGCCAGTCGACCTGTGGCACCTGGGTCTGCCCCATGACCTCCTGCCGGTGGCCATTCTACACTTCACGTGGCCTCAAGGTGCACATAGTCTGGCATAAGCGTCGTGGTGACGTCACCGCCACTTCGTGGCGAATGGCGGTTGTTGTTGGACATGTGTGTGTGAGTCTATGTGTGTGTGTCAGTCGATGTGTGTGTGGAAGTCGATGTGTGTACGTCGGTCCATGTGTGTGTGAGTCGATGTGTGTGTGAGTCCATATGTGTGTGTAAGTCGATGTCTTTGTGTGTGTGGGTCAATGTCTGTGTGTGTAGGTCGATGTGTGTGTCTGTCTTTTTCGCCCGGGCAACGCCGGGTACTTACCACTAGTACCTAATAAATGAAACTTGAAACTTAAATATGAAGCAGAAAATACATGTTTGTTTGTGTGAAGCAGAAAAAACTCTCGAACGCTGAGCTCTGGTGTCATAAAATTTCCACAGATTATGCTGTCTCGTATTTCTCAGTCAACGCGACTATTTTCAGCTCCCTCTTAAATATAAAGCAGAACATACATCTGTTTGTGTGAAGCAGCAAAAACTATCGAACGCTGAGCTCGGACGTCATGGAATTTGCACAGCTTATGCTGTCTGGAATTTCTAAGTGAACGCGTCTATTTTCAGCTCACCACGTCATTCCCTTCCCGAGTTGCCAAAATCGACCTTTACGTATAAGTGGGTAAAGGTTGAATTTCCAGATTTAGTTACATTGATTTGTTTCGGATTTTTTCTTTCTTGCAAGCATCAATTTTTTTTTCAGGGTTTTTCAGTAAAATATAAGGGAATATGAAATTAATCCAAGACAAGAATCCAAGACCCGGGCGAAGCCGGGTAGTAAAGCTAGTATATATATAATGTTTACTTTAATGTATATACAATGTATATTTTATGTGAATATGTATGTGTAATACAGAAGACATCTTGGCATATGACATACATCAACACGGACATCACTCTGTGCACATTAACACATGCAATGTATTTTTACATATGCAATGAATATATGTGTATACAATGTATAAAATGTATGTAATGCACATGTATGTACAGGAGGCATCTCGGCATATAACGCTGGCCCGCGGAACGTGGGGTCGTATGCCAACATGGACATCGGCACGAAGGGCGGCGACTACGCCAACGACGTGGTCGCCAGGGCCCAGTATCTCCGTGACAACGGCCACTTCTAGACGGGGGGGGGGGGGGAGAGAAAGTCTCAAGAGGCACAGAGATGCGCAGAGACAGCCGAACAAAGACAGATTCCTCTGTATAGCCTTTGTATGTATGTTGAACTTATTTCGCACCATACATATGTAATAAAGGACTCTCTCTCAGATGTCGATCTCCGTTGTCCTTTATTGGGTTCGTAGCATCTCGATACCACGGCGTCTTCTCAGGCCCGCGTTCCGCTCGACGACCTCTCCACAGCCCTCGGCTGCTCCGTTGTGCAGTCTCCCTGCTGCTCCACCAGGCAATCCTCGCAGCCACACCGCTGCCCCGCTATCTAGCGTCACTGCTGCCCCCTTACTCAGCTAGCCTCTCACTGCCCCGCTAGCTCTCTTTGTCTGACACCGATGACTGTCGGTGTCGACGTCTCCCTGCTGCGTGGCGACCCCGCCACTCTCTCTGTCTTGCCCAGCGTGGCCTCCTGTTTCACTCCGTCCCCTTTCCCCTTCCGGTTCACTCCCTAAATCCTCTCCCCCACGTGACCCTAACTCCACCCACTCCCCACGTGACCCAGACTCCACCCCCACAATCCTTGCTCGCATTACACATAGTCAACCGTGATAATCGGAGGTGTGGGGGGACGAACAAGAAACTAAACACAAAAAGGGGTGCTAAATAATTTAATTTAAATCTAGATTTAGCAGACTGGTTGGGCAAGTACTGCTAGCGAGTAGCATTTATGAAGTAGACTTTCGCGACCAATATCATCCATAATAGAGGTTTTTTGTTGGGTTAGATTGTGTAAATATAAAAAAAACGTCACTCATATTGTAAATGTTATGGCTTGGCTCTCCAACACACTGGTGTCCTGTACTCGTGACGAATTGGCACGTTCTGTTTACGTGACGAACCTTACTAGTTTTCTGTGTCGGGTGGTGGCGGGTTTAAACGACACATTTATATATTTACGCGATCTAACCCACAAAACCTCTTAACAATTATGAAGGCTGGAACAGCACAATCGGGGTGGGTGGCCAGCACCATGCTCGGTCACCTTTGTCTCCTCAGTGAAGATGTTTACAAATCGTGACAGTTACACATTTTTGGCCGAGTTGACCCAGGGCATGCTCAGGGCTCGTTTAGATAATCGTAACTGGTGTTTGCAGTGATCAGGAATCGGACAGATACGCAGACACAAACACAATAACAGCCGCCATTCGCCACTAATGGACACAAACATCTCCATAACCATTGTACCAGGCTTGGTAAATGATGGACTATTCACTGAAGTCATTTACGAAATTACGTAATGAAACATACTTTCCATGTGTGTGAGTGAACTTTGTCTATATTGTGGGGAGCGGTAGTGGAGCGGTTAGTGCGCTGCGCTATGAACCCGGCCACCCGAATTTTATTCCCGCTCACGGCCAACACCAGTGACTATTATTTGAACTGGTCCTAGGCCTCCCCAAGGTCGATTCAGCCTCAAATGAGTACTGGTGCAGTATGTAAACATCGCCACTGGGGAGACAAAGGCGGCCGGGCGTGGTGCTGGTCACCCACGCACTTGTGTGACGTGCCGGCCTTCATAGGTGCTCTGTTTAGGCTATACGGGAGTCTGTCTTTTTTATTCTCTATATTACTGCTATAATTAAAGGATATATTTCCTGCCATATTAATGTTGTCCTCATTGTGCTATCAGCTACATTAAGTGCGACTTTGTGTTACATAATGCTTGCCCCACAATCGCATATCACAGAGCTACCTCTGAGATTCCTTCACGTGACCTCTGGTCCACACAGTGGATGGCAGCACGTCCCCAACCTGGAAGAGGTGGGAGTACACACACTTTTTACCCCAGCACACTCGTCCTGGCAATTGACTGTGGTGTACCCAATTATACTGCCGGTTTGACAGGCACTAATAGAGGGAGTGGGGGGTGGGATTTAATAAACTTGGCCCATTGTTTTCACCGCAACGCCACGAGATGCAATCGAACCGGGCTACTAGATCGCAAGTTGGGCTGCAGGTTAGGCGGGGCAGTGGAGACACTTGCACCTCCGTGCAGGGGCACAACTACGGGATAGGTGCGTGCAGCGTTATGTAACGCATAGAGGAGCCCAGTCGGCCACAAGGGAGGGCCTCCGAATCAATAAATGAACAAGTAAAAAATAATAACACGTTGGTTTCCAACACACCGGTGTGCTGAACTATCTTGAACAAACACAAGATCCAGGTCCGATTTAACACAGTGTACAAAATTCGTGCCCTAATCCCATCTGTGAAGGACAAGATTCCTGACATGCGATATCCCGGCGTCGACAAACTAAGCTGTATCTGCAGCAGCAGTTACATTGGGGAAACCAAACGACATGTATTGGACCGTGTTCGTGAACATAAGTGTTGTGGTGCAATTCACGACTCCGAGGCAGGTTTCTGTTAGGGGCTCACGCCACGTTTATTTAAGGGCTTACGCCAGGTTGTTAAGGGCTTACGCCGAACCAACACCCCCCTAACCAATAACTCCCCAGGGGACATGGTACTGGGATCCCTACACCCCGGCTAACTCGGCTCTCCACCCTGCCCCGGCCCGGGACCACCCCCAACCTCGGCCGCTCGGGCGGAGTAGCCTCCCCTAGCCTCGTGTGAGGACCAACTACCCGAGTCCCCACTCCTACCCCCGACGAACCCCGGTTACCGTCCTCCACGGCTCGCCTGACGTCACGTCCCGCGACGCCACTCTCTCCGAGGGTGCGCGTGACGTGATGTCACCCACTACACCTCTACATAAGGAAGATCTCAAACACGGCAGGACCAATATTTCTGCCGTGTCTGATCATTACTTTAATGCGGCTGGCTCACATGAAATAGATTTCTCTAAGACAATGGTAGGTTGCAAGCCGACTGGCTAACAATAAAGATTCGTTCACGAAGCCATCCCTATATACAGACACAATTTCAACTGACGGTTTTAAACTCAGCAATCATTGGAAAGATGTTATCAACCACTTTGGGTCATGACTTGATTTGTATTTTCTTGTCAACCTCTACCGTCAGCAGTGTGGATGAGTGTAGCGAGGTGCAATGCCCCCCCCCTTTTCCCCCCCCCCCCCCATCTCTGCCCCACCCCCTCTATCTCCCCCTGTATCTGCCCCTTCCCCCCCCCATTGCTCCTCCAACACATTCCTGCGGAGGGAGCTGGTAGGAACATTGTGTTGCTCGGTCAATGGCCAGGGTCAACGGCGGCGTGGTGTATTCCGCAAATATGGCCGACTGTGAGGGCGGACACTGGCCGGCGTGAGTAGGTTAAACGTTGAGTTTTATAAGGGCACCACAGGGTGACCAGCCCCTCCCCACCCAGCCCCACCCCTCCCACCCCCCACCCAGCCCCACACTCCCCAATCAGCCCCTCCCCTCCCCACCCAGCCTCTCCCCACCCTCCCCTCCCCTCTCCACCCAGCCCCACCCCTCCCATTTTTGGATGCACGACGGACGGACAGAATAATCCCCTGTGGGCTGGTGTAACCAGGAGGTTCCTACCAGTATTAACGCTGGCTGACTGGCTGCCCCCCGCCCATGCTGTTTGCGCTGCACAGGCTCACCTCCGCCCAACTCCCCCTTTGTGTTGCTCCATTAGCGTGTTGCTTGCACAGCTCTTTCCTCCGCCCACTCAAGTTGGAACCTTTATAAGCAGCTACATTTAGAGCTTTGCCCCCTCTTTTCTCTCCGCCTGATGAAGACAGCTTGTGTTGCAATCAAAACGTCGTGGGTTTTTGCCTTTATTATTTTCAATTTATAAAAAAAAATTGAAATTTTATTGCAATATTTATATTTTTATTGTGTTTTTTTTGCTTTTATTATTTTCACTTTATTATTTAAATGGTTTATTATATCTTATTTTTTTTATTTAACAAAAAAAATAACTTAAATTTTTTTTTAATTTACATGACTTTACCGAATGAACCAGGAATATGTGCTGAACTAGTTTCAGTTTCATTTATTTGGTACTAGCGGTTAGTACCCGGCGTTGCCCGGGCGAAAAAGGCAGACAGGTAGTTACACACGCAAATCCATTGATACACACACATAGAGTTACACGCACAAATGGACTCACACATACATACATACATAGACTGAACAACAACAACCGCTATTCGCCACTACGTGGCGGTGACGTCACAACAACGCTTGTGCCAGGCTATGTGCACCTTGAGGCCACGTGGAGTGTCGAACGCCCGCTGGCAAGAGGTCACGGTGCAAACCCAGATGGCACAGGTCGACTGACTGAGACGACTGGCTGATGCACCACCTGTGGCCCCTACTGTGGCAACTTTCTGTGCTTTAGCCACCCGGCGCTCCGCTCGTTGTTGTGAGCGTCGCTCCTCCGCCCTCTGTTGTTGTTGGAGGGTGACTGCCTCCAACTGGCCAGTAGCGTCCTTCAGGAGCCTCCTCCACAGTGGCCGATCTTGACACGGCTGGTACCAGTCATCCGCAAGTGGACTCAGCTCCAAGTCCTCCTGTAACACATCGCTCCATGTCTTCTCCAGCCCGTGCCGCGCCCGTTTAGCCCCCTCGATCCGGCGGAACAAAAGCTGTTTAGGCATGCGGTGGCTGGCCATGCGGGCTACATGACTCAGGCAACGCAGCTTTGCCTGCCGGAGGTCACCGATGGGACTTTGTCTACATCTTTCAAGGATTTGTGAGCTCCTCACACAATGCAGCCTGGTTAAACCCAGGATAGATCGTAGGCAGGCCAGCCTAAATGTTTATAACCGGCGAAGATGTTCCATTTGGGGGGGTCCAAGTTTCGCAAGCGTAGACAAGGGAAGGAATGACTGTGGCCGAGAAGACCTGAAGCTTCGTACGGAGTGATAGACCAGGTAGCTTCCACACAGCGTTACACAGCCAATGAAAAGATACTGCAGCTCGACTGATTCGGAGTGAGACCTCTGATGTTAAACCGGAGTCGGTCATTAGCACACTGTCCAGGGAAACTCTCCACTGTCTCTACAACTGCCCCATCACCAATTGGGAGTTGTGGGGGTGGAGTGTCCGATGGTACAAAATAGCCAGGCAGGTGCTTAGCTTTGGTTGGGCTGATGGTAAGGCCCCACCTGTTGGTGGCAAGCTCCAGGTTCAGCAGCAGCACCTCGAACTCCTCCTCCGAGTGAGCAGCCATTAGCAGATCATCGGCATACATAATGTGGTTGAGCAATAGGGAGCCATCCTTTGACCGCACCCGGGCATTGATCAGCCTCTCATTGTATCTGTAGCAGATGGGAATTCTTCCGTTACAGGCATTGAAGGCTCGACGAACTACGTGGTCCAATGTGGGAGCCATAAGACATCCGTGTTGCACCCCAAGGTGTAAAGGCAATGTCTCTGACTCACGGCCACGTAGTTAAGACGCGGGGCCGCTCACCATCATGAAGATCCTTAAGGATGGTGATGAGTGGGTTCGGGACTCGGAAAGCACGAAGAGCAACCCAGAGGCCAGGCCTACTGATGGTATCATAGGCCTTGAGCAGGTCAATAAAGCACACGCATGGACTAAGATGCACACATGGACCTACAGACACGCAAAGAAATGGAGTTACACTGACTAACATGGAGGCATGCACACACAGCGACTAACACACACGTACATGGACTGAGACACACACACACATATATGGACTGACACACACAAACACATGGACTTACAGACACACACATATATCGACGTACACACATACAGAGTGACACACACATTGCGGTACACACACATACACATGTGGACTGTAACACAGACATCCACTTGAGATATACACACATGGAGTTGCGCACACATATATGGACGTACACACATACAGCGACTCACACACACACACCGACTCGCACACAGCAATACGTGGATTAAAACACACATTGACGTAAAAACACATATGTATTTACACACACACACATATGGACTAAGACACACACACATGAACTTACACATATGTAATAAGAGCCTATGTCCGGCTCACGTGGTGATCGGCTCTGCTGGTCCTGCTTTACAGCCAATGGGGGGAGAGCCTGGGAGCATGGCCCTGGCGTGATCGAGGGATGTCAGCTAGGGTGATTGGTTCTGCTGGTCTTGGCCTCAGCCAATGGGAAGACAAGTCAGGGGCGTGATCCCGGGAGTTGATGGGGAATCTGGAACATTCGGCGCAGGCTACCAAGGATTGGCTGGAGCGTATCACGCGACCCAGGCATTAAATAAGGGGAGAGATGAGGGACACGTGGTCAGACGAGGAACGAAGAGAGAGAGGGGCTCCGAGTGCCACGTGACGGTGCATCTCTTGTGGTCTGTCTGCCCACTTCCCGTTGCCTGCCAGCAACGGGGAGTGCTTGTGAACTGGAATAAGTAAATAAAAGGACCGATACCACAAGCCGTCTCCAAGGGTATTATTACACATACATAGACTGACACACACATAGCCCTACACACACACATACAAATATGGACTGTGACACACAGATATCTACTTTAGATACACAGACATGGATTAACACACATATGGACTCACACACAGACGCATTGACTTAGAAACACACATCGAGTGACACACACATCGAGTGACACACACATGTATAGACTTACACACACACATATGGACTGACATATACATCGACGTACATGCACACATATCGACTGACACAAACACATGGACTAACACACACACAAAAACACTTTGACGTTGTCCGTTCGAAAAAGACACCCACATGGAGTTAAAAACACGCATGGTTCTACACGCACACACATATGGACTCAAAGACACACACATGGACTTACACACACACATCGATGGGCACAGCAATCCCCGATGATGGCACAGCTATCGGTATCGCAGTACTACGTATGAGTAAATAGCGAGACGTGAGCGATGGAAATAATAGAAATGCATTTAAGAAATAAGCAGAAATCACAGACTGGCAGTAGACCGTGGCAGCGTTATAAAAGCGCAGCAAAAAAAGGGGAAATTGAGCAACCCAAAAATCCAAAAAGAGTTTTGTGTACACAAACATAATTATTGTAACATGTCAACTCGTTTCATAATGGTAAACAATCAACCTGAGTTATCTTCATGCAAACATAATCATTGTAACGTCTGTGAACTTGTTTCATAATGGTAAGCAATGAAGCGTAGTTTTTATCTGCACACAAACATTATTATTGTAATGTTTGTCAACTAATGTGTTTAACAATAATAAACATTGGACTTGAGTTGTTAGTGTAAGAAGCAAGGAAATGTGTACTTAGCATAGGCGTGTTGAGGCCTTGTGCGATGCGTAGCCCCCGTCCTGGCCTACATTGGCGAGGCACGGAGTTGGCACGTTGCCAGGCTAGGGGCTGGGCCGCTACCCGCCCCCCCAACATCCACCGTCCGTGCAAGAATAATGGTATGAACAGTAAAATATTATTATCTACGGAGTCTGTAGTATAAACTGGACGCATCGTGTTGGGGGGGCGAAGAGGACATGACACTGAATAAATGTCCGCAGCGTTATGTGTGTATGTGTTGGCTGTAAAACGCGTAGAAGAAAATGTCCCCCGTGAGCTCGAGTGAACGCGCAGCGCTTGGTAGGGTCCGTCCCCCCACGCAACTGTCGTCAGTTGGTACGGTCGATGTCGTGCAATAAGTAAATAATGAA